>JACGTP010000024.1:9630-60824 GCA_023678845.1 Mischocyttarus mexicanus | reverse complement strand
ACTCTCTCTCTCTCTCTCTCTCTCTCTCTCTTTCTTTCTCTCTTTCTCTTCCTTCGGTCTTTTCTCTCTTCTCGCAACAGGTTGAAACACGGATATACATATATATATTTATATACGTATATATGTATGTGTTTCGGAAAGGTTAGATCGCTTATGAATATCTACTGAATAATTTTCAACTTTGAATTATTAAAACGAGCTGATTTTATAACGCGTACGAGAGAGAGAGAGAGAGAGAGAGAGAGAGAGAGAATGAGAATATCCGTCGTTCGAAAATTCAATTGAAAATTGAATCTCGTCTCAAACGTTTTGGAGATATTTTTTGGTAAAAGAAAAAAAGAGAAAAAAGGGGTGTATTTGAATTTGGAAAGAAGAAAAAAAAAAGTCCAAACCAAATCTTTTTGTTAATACGCTTTTGTATGTTTTTTGGTTTCTATCTGGCTTTTTTGTATTACTTTTGGAATGATATTTATTTCTATCTCTCTCTCTCTCTTTGCTAGTGCAAATACTAGATACATAGAAGGTTCCAGCTTTATTGGGAAACAGTTGGTGGGCTTTGAGGGTGGGCTACGAAACGAAATATATCGAGGACGATGGGTAGTGGTAGTAGGTTGTTGGATACGAGTCTCGGTGGCCCCGATCTGTCACACAAATCACCCTCACCTCGGCTAACACCGTCGCCACGACGCGTCCCTTCGCGCTAGGACACATCGTATAACCTCGGCTTTTACCTACCAACTCACCCTACCCCACCTCACCCGATTTTCACCCCTTTCCTCCATTCACCATCCATGCAAATATCGACGCTACCGATATTACGTTTCCCTATATTCCGAATATTTATCAGTGATTACCATTAATCAGTTGCGTGTTTATCGACACATCCTCTATACCTTCCTTCTTCCTACTGTCACGATTGTCCTTATCGATCATAATTCTAAACGTATATATAAACCCCCAACCAACACCCTCTCATCTTGTATAAAGGTAACGTTCTATCATTATTCGTTTTGAAAAAAAAAATACTCTAACGAGATTTTATCTTTATAGTAAGTTATGTATGATGTTTACGTGGAGTATATATTAAGTCGTTTGTATGAGCAATGTCATCTTTTTTTTGGATGTAAAAATAAGAGCCGATTAATAATTGTCGAAGGATAAATGAAGTGATAAGTACGTGTCAATGTGTATATTTTTGTATATGTATTTGTATATGTGTGTATATCTATATATATATGTGTATCGAAAGAGTGGAAGAGAGCAATTATCTGTAATTTCTCATACTGCTCTTTGGTCTCATGGGGAGGGGAGGGGGAGAGTGTGTATGTGTACGAGAGAGAAGAGAGGAGAGGAGAGAGAGAGAGAGATGTTGGGAAATAGTAGGAAAGGGTAGTCGATCGATAAGCGCAATGTGTTTACGCCATCCGGTCGTGTCTGATGCACCCGATGTGATTCTCGTTAAACTCGCGTGTCCCTACTGGCAACCCGGCAAATTCTGCACACGAATATGCCCGAATCAGGCGTGGTGCATTCGACTCTCCCTCCCTTCTCCTCACCCTTCGTCACGCCCTTCTTCTTCGGTACGTGTCGTCTGTGTCCCTTTCAGTGTTTTCAGCTTTGTCTCTATCCATCTCTCTCTCTCTCTCTCTCTTTTTTTCTTTTTTTTGTTCGCATTCGTATTCGAGAAAAAGAGGTACGTGAAAAAAAAAAAGATATAAAGTAAAAAAAGGGAGAACAAAAAAGAAATGTGACATTTGGACGATTGTTACGGATTAAATCCTTGTACGTTAAAAATAGAAAAGAAAAGAAAAGAAAAGAAGAGATATGAATTTGTGTAATATTAGAAAAACGGAATGATTAATCCTTGCGATCAACTCAAAAATGATCGTCGATATTATTATATTCGTAGTTGGTTAAAAAGTCATACCGCGTTGATATTTGAAATTAATGTACGTCTCGATTTTGGCGGGGAGGGAGGGTGGAGGTGGGAGGAGTAGGGGTAGGTTATCAAGTATAATAAAAAGGAATGACAATTTTGTAGATAAAATTCCAAAGGGGGTATCGTGACACGTGACAGTGACGTTTATTTGATCTCCCCATCTACCGTAAAAAAAAGGGTTTGCGAAAATTGTTGAAAAGTTTCAACGATTCGTGTGTATTGCGTTACCAACATACATATTCATACACGCACACACACATATATATATAAACGTATAAACGTATACGTCGTATGATACTATATGTTTGAAAGTACCGTAACAGAAAGAGTAGATCGTTGGATTTATATCTCCAGGTAGGGATATATGTATCGATAAAAACAAAACAACAAATAAAAAAGAGAATCGATCGAGTTGAGGGAAAAAAAAGAAGGATGTTGAGAAAAAAAAAGTAAAAGCACTGGGAGCCATCGATGGGTTTGGTTGGCTGGATGGTTGGTTGGTTGGATGGTTGGATGGTTGGTTTGGTTGGTTTGGTTGGTTGGTTGGTTAGTCCAAGGATGATTCCCGCATACCATGTGTCTCCGCGTATTTCCAAGCATTGTCGGTTAACAATGAAACAGTTACGGGACGCGTTAACGGCGTCCATTGTCTAGCTCTCTAGTGACAAGGGCAAAACGTTCGCACACAATGGCATCCTCATACGTCTGAATACGCGTGATACAGAGCATACGTGGATATCACGGGAAATACGCGCGCTTAGGCTCTCTCTCTCTCTTTATCTTCCTCTTTATCTTTATCTTTATCTATCTAGATCTCTCTCTTTCTCTTTTTCTATTTCCTCCTTCAGAAAACCCCACCTCGTTTTTTCTATCTTTCGAACAGCCTAACGATCTTTTTTTACTTCGACGAAATTTTACCTACTTTAAGGGGGAGGAATAGAAAATTGGGAAAAAAACAAGAATGATACTGGGATATAATTTTATTTATTTGCGTTAGAATTGTGTCAAGGATCGTGTCTGATTCTATCTTTGTCTATCTTTTTGATTTCATCATTTGAAAAATCCTGTCCCCTTTTTTTTTATCTTCCAGACACCCTAACGATTCTTTTCCACATTAAAGAAATTCTATTCAGCTATTGGGGTAAAACAAATAGGAGAAAGTTATTGTATTTATTTGCATAAGTATCGCGTTGGTGTTAATTAGGATATTTTTATTTCTTTTTCTATTTTTGAACTTTAACAATTCTTTTCTTTTTTATCATTGACGAAATACGATATAGTTGCAAAGATAAAGTAAAGAAGAATATATATAAGAATTCAATTTTTTTTTTTCATCCCCGAAGGATACGAAGATTGAATCTTTTAAAATCGAAATGTCCTTCGTCCTTCGTCCTACCACTTTATCTCTTTTTCTATAGATATATATATATCTTTTCAGTTTAACGCGTTAATCCGAAAACGGTGATTAACTTCGACATAAACCTTCGATTCTGGCAGCTCGATTTTCCAAGTGGAACTTTTAGTTTCTTTTTCTTTTCTGCCGCGTACTCTTTTTCTCTTCCTCTCTCTCTCTCTCTCTCTTTATTCGACCTGAACTTTCAACGAAACTTTGCATTCGGTATTCCGAATAGAAAGAAAGAAAGAAAGAAAGAAAGAACTGACTTAGTATTACCTCGCAAATCGTCCGACCTTAATTCGGTCTAACTACTGGAGTTACGAAGACGAAAAGAGAATTCGGTGTTGAGTTTTCCGTTTGGTTTCTTCCATTTATCTTTCTGTTCTATTCTTCATACAAATGAAAAATAAGAAAAAGGAAATAGAATTGAATGAAGATGTATCGATACAACAAATATTATAGAATATATTTTTAAACAAAAATCTTGATTACAACGTAGACAAGAAAAAAATGAAACAATTGTAAAAAAAAAAAAAGAAAATTAATTGAAATATATTTTATGGGATAAAATTATTGGATAAATCTATTAATTGTTAAGTTTACTATTTTACTCTTTAGAAATATTTCAATTACGTTAGTTCTTTTTATGTGTGTGTTTCTAATGAACAATTTGTAATATAAATTGTTAGTAGTAAAGATAATGATCAGTGTTGGGTTTGGGTGTATAAGTCAACTGTAGTATTTCAGAAGGTTCCGTAAGGTGTCACGTGAAATCGATTTGCAAATAAGGTAAGGTTGAAGGAGCTCCGTCGTGTATACCTGTCTAGCATACATGCTAGAGAAGTAGTTCCACGTCATTCGTCTTAGATTTAAGGAGGGGCTAGTACACCCTAGTAAAGGAGTGGATACCAACTAGTAGTAACACCAGTGAAGCAAACAGTCAGTATATAGGAATAGTACCAGTACCACCAGTTCTACCCTCGTTTCTGTCTCTTTCAACCATTGTCTCCACGAGCTCCGTTGTTTCGCCTAAATCACCACTGCTAGTAGTACAAAAAGGCAGAGAGAGAGAGAGAGAGAGAGAGTGAAACAGAAAGAGGAAGGTTAGCTTCTTCTTCGTCTAACTCCTCGAATTCGACCCTTTTCACGACACGAATCCCAGATTCGTGCACCTATCTCTCCTCTCTTTGTTTCTTATTCTCCCAGTGTATATACTCCTCTTCAGAGAACTGACCGACTTATCGTTAACGATATCGTTCCCTCGAAACCTGGTTTCTTTCGAACTATAATTCTCTATTTTTTTCGTTTGTTTGTTCCTCCTTTTCTTTCTTCTATTTCTTCTATTTCTTCTTCTTCTTTCTCTTTTTCTTATTACTTCTTGCATGTACAGTACAACTTGAACTAATTTTTATCTCGAAACATTATAAAGTTTTTCTCTTACTTCCCTGAACGTATCTTTTTCTTTTAGAAATATATATATTTGTTTTTTATTTTTATTTTTAATTAGTATACATTTTTCTTTTAAAGTTCGATCATATTTCTTTTTTTCTTCTTCTTCATCTTCTCTTTCTCTTTGTCGTTTTTGATACTTATTATCTCGAAGACAGTAATTGGATGTTTTATTTACACCACGTTGCTCCGTTGCAATTCACTATACTCCAAGTATTCTCTTACTTTCTTTCCCTTTTCTTGAAAGGAGTCGAGTCAAGCATAATAAATATCGACTTAGGTTGTCTCCCTTTTTCCTTTCCTTCTCTCTCTCTCTCTTTCGGGTTCATTTAACGTGCTGGCATGAAGGGCCATCCTAACATTTAAATACCAAAGTATCTGCCAGGGCTGGTGGGACTCCCTTTAATGCTTTTCCTCTTCTAGGTGTCTTAGAATATACCAACCTTACTACTACTACTACCACTACTACTACCACTATTACTGTTACTATTACTAATACTATCATACTCTCTCTCTCTCTCTCTCTCACTCATTCTTGAAGAGAAGTCTTCTTGCTCGTGGGATTTATGCAGCAACGTCCTGCGGCAATGCAGCCGCTCGTTTTACTACCTCGTCGCCCTATCACCCTATAGTTGGTAGCACCCACCATAGCAACCAACAAGACCCATATTTTCTTCCTGTCTCTCTAACTGGGAAGGAAACGGAGTAAGATAGCCAAAGAGTGAGAAGGGAGAGAAAGAGAGTGAGAGAGAGTTTGTCTCATGAAAGGAGGCAACTTCGACGATTTCCCTACTTGCTTTCTCGTTTCTCTTGGTATTAACTCTTTCCTTAAAATGCCTGATAGTGGTAGTCTGGTATCGTTAAGAAACTGTTTCTACTCATTCTCTCTTTCTCTCTTTCTCTCTTTCTCTCTTTCTCTCTTACTCTTTTTGTATCTTTATTTTATTACCATTTGATCTATTATGTCTGTCTATCTATATATTTTTGTCTGTCTTGATTAGAAAACACCAGACCATGGAATATTTTATCACATATCATTCTAGAGTAGGTAATACCCATCGTAGAAACCCAGACCCATATTTTATTCTTGTCTCTTTTATAGGAGAAAGAAAATAGAGTTTGTCTCGCTAAAAGAGACACACGTGTATTAACTCTTTACTTTGGAATATTTCATGGTGGTTTATCTTTACGATACTCTTTTTAATTTTAACTGTAAAGCAAGAATTCTTTTTGGTTTATTTTGAATTTAATTCATAGTAATTAAAAAGCAACGATATGCTGGATATTTTTTTTTTTGGGGAGGGTTTAAATCAACCTAACGTTTGTTTCAATTATAAGAAATTTATTTTCTGGATAAAAAAATTATTAATCGGGGATTGCGTAGGGATGTTGTAGTAAATTTGGAAGGATTTGAATAAAATTTTCGTCTATGCTTTCTTGAAAAAAAATAAGAAAAGAAAAAACAATTCTTAACTCGGGTTCGAATTAATTTATTTTTTTACTTTCTGTCTTTTTATCGTTGAATTTTTGTTCTTTCTTTTTCTTTTTTTTTTATCTATTCTATCTGTCTATCCATCTGTCTTTGTGTTCGTCTCGGTTAGAAAGGTAGGAAGGTAAAGGCAGCTAGACCGAGGAATATTTTATTAATTCTTAAGGGAAATTTATGCGAATACATTTGCGTAATCATAAATGATTAAATAAACACGGCATTCATGTAAATTCTATGCTAATATACTTGTGGTACGTCAAATTTCTATTTCCTTTTATGAAGAAAAATGGATAATTTTAGGATAGTCTTTCTTGAATCGTTAGTATTATAAAAGAGAGAGGGAGAAAGAGAGAGAGAGAGAGAGAGTAAGTACCGGTAAGTAAGTATGTACATTGTATATTCAGGGGGTTGAAATTGTTTGCATCTTTTTTTTTTTCTTTCTTTTTTCTTTCTTTCTCCCTTTCCCTCTCCCTTTCCCTCTCCCTCTCTCTCTCTCTTTATATATTTCTATCTCTTTCTCGGTCGTTACTTCCTCGTTACCGAATTCTCGCAATATTCCTCGAATGTTGCAGCGAGGAAACGTTCAGTTAGATCTACTTTCGCGAAACGACATTTGCATTTGGCAGCATCTGCGAAAGAAGGATCGTACGATTTATCATGAAAGAAAAACACGTCCCGGATTATTTCATTTATTTTCCTCGTTTCCTATCTCTCTCTCTCTCTCTCTTTCACTCAGAACGACTTTCGTAGCTTCTCGTTGAGACTCGAGGGAGAGAAGAGGACGTAGTTATAAGAAGTTTCGTGTGTAATTGGACTCGATATTGCCATTTGCGTAGCCGGTTATCGAGAAAAGGTTTAGAGTTTGCGATAAAATTATGAGATGATGTAGGAAAAAAGAAAACGTTAGAGGAAGGGGATAGGGATAGAGGGGGAGGGGAATGAAAAAAGGAAAAAAAGATTGAAAAGAAAAGAAAAATAAATAAATAAATAAATAAAATAGGGAAAAAAGAATATTTTCCTTAAAAAGCAACGTGAGAGATATTAAAGTCAGAACACACGTAACGTGAAATCCTTCCAACTGATCCCACGGATACTGTTTTTATCCTGGGATACTCACGAGAGACCCGCTGCTAGGATTTACCTCGGACACTCGGCTGAATCGCTTTCAAGTGGTTCCACATCCTTCTTCTTCTTCATCATCTTCTTCCTCTTCTTCTTCTTCTTCTTTTTATTATTCTCTCTTGATATTCATGACAATAAAATATCAAATGTAAAAACAATCGTATCTCTATATAAACCCGCTTTACAATTGGAATCGATAAAACTAGTAAAATTCAAATCACACCTTTTTCCCTTTTCTCTCGGAGTTCATACTTTGTCAATCTTTTTTAACGAAGTTTGTTGATACCTTTTATTTATATAAAATAAAAAAGAGAAAATAAAAGAGAGAAGGAAGATACAGAGAGAGAGAGAGAGAGAGAGAGAGAGGAAAAGAGGTATTTGATTGTAACGAAGAGAAGCGAGTATATAAATGGGACTCCAGCGTCCTCACGAAACCAGAGATTTCCCTCAGGTTTTCAGGAATACGAGAGACGTTTGACGTACGTGTTACGAGAACGTTCTGTTCCCTCGTGGTATCTTACCCTACACCTCTATACTCCTATATATATATATATATAAAATATATATATGTGTGTGTATATAACAAGGTTGGTCAGAGCCAAGATGCAGTTTGTATTGGCCATTCGGAGAAAAGTCATCCCTGTCGTGTAATAATTGGTACGATAGAACGAAAACAAGTATAACAAGTAGTGGACAACAAATAGAAACGTAACACCAACTATGAAGGTTTCTATAAACGTAACGAGACACCAGCGAGATATTATCATCTTTCTTGTATCTCTAGTGTATGGTCATTATCTTTAAGAGATCATCTAATCGATCTATCATTTTTTTTAAAAAAAAAACGAAAGTAAAAAGAAACGTAAAAAAGAAATATAAAAAAAAAAGATAAGGTAGAGAGAGAGTGGAAGATAGGATTTATCGTTTTACACGCTTGGGGATAAAGATTTCTGTTTTAAAACAATATCTTTTTTTTTTTTTTTTTATCTTTGCTGAAAGCCGTCTCAACGAAATCGGAGCCTAAAAGAGAGGAAAAAAAAGAGAGAGAGAGAGAGATAGAGAGTGTCGGTGTTATTCTTCCAATATGCAGGAAAAACGAGCCCAAGGGGAAGGGCGGGTGTACAGTGTCGGTGGATGAGTGTACAGGGGTGGCTTTCAGGCCACGATACCACCCGAATGCCCCCAGGGACGTGTAAACACCGATGGCACTCGACGTCCTGTCAATCGACGACGAAGAAGACGACCGAGAGAGACAACCCGGTATATATACTCGTGTACCTTCAAACCTTCTAGATTTATATATATTTTTTTTTCTCTCTCTCTCTCTCTTTCGTTTTATTTTCTACTTGTTTTTTGTCCCTTCTTTTTAAATCTTAGGGGTTTCATGGGTCCTTCTCGCGTTTCTTTCTTGAATTTCATGGACAATGAAACCGATGGTTTCTTTTTTATTTTCTTTCTTATTAGTCCTCTTTTTTTGTTTCTCTCTCTATCTCTTTCTTTATCTCTAGGTTTATATAGTTTATTTTTATTTTTATGAGAGAGATAGCTTGAGATTGTGAATATAATTTAGATTTGAAATTTAGATATGTTTTATTCGAAGATGATTTATTATTTTTAATAATAACGCTCAGAATAGAAAGAGATAGTGGTTTTTGTATTTTTTATTATGAGATTAAAGTAAAAAATTATTTTAGATGGAAATCAATGATTCATGATATCAGTGAGATTTATTTTTTTCTACAATAATTGTTAGTCTTGAAAATGAAGAGTTTGAAAGTCGTGATACTTTTTTGCCTTTTAATTTTAATTTTATTTTGTTTAGAGAGAGTGAGAAAGAGAAAGAGAAGCATTGATTTGGTAGAAATTAATTAAATCACGCCACATTTAATCGGAGTACAAATATTTCGTTAAGACGAATGATAAGAGAAAGTCCCGTACGATTTTATTTAGAAACAATAATTGCTATCCTTTGAGAAACCATTCTTCCGTGATATTTTGATCCTTTCTTAAAGTAAAAAGCGATAGAAAGGTTAGAACCATTAGTTATCATTAATTTTCCAATAATATTTCATTGGAAAATTGAAAAGAACGCGAACAACGAGGTGTAATTAATTGGGGAACGTTTTCATTGTTTTTCCCTCCATTGACACACAAGTAGCAATAAAATAGATGAATTTCATATTCGTCGCTGGTAACGTCGATTTATTTTCATTCGTTCATTCATCCAAATTAAAAACGGGGAAAAAGAGAGAACGATAAATAAAAAATAAAAGTAACAAATAAAAAAAAAATAATATTAAATAGAAGAGAATGTGTGATAGAGAAAACAGGGACGACAAAGTTTCCTCGTTGGATTTTCACAAATCGACAGAAAATCTAAATTCCACGTAACGTGATCCCGAGCGTAGTATCGACGTGCTATAAAAAAAAAAAGAAAAAAATAGGGAAATAAAAAATAAGAGAGAGAGAGAGAGAGAAGGGAGAAAAAGAGGGTGATGGGGAGTGTTAGTAATTAAAAGGTCGAATCCAACGATAAAATTTGGCTGGGAAAAGTGTCTCGGTTAGCGACAACAATGTATAAAATGACAGAGCAATTGTATGCTTGTGTGTGTATATGTGAATATTGGGGCGGGGGGGATGGGGGAAGAAGGGAAGGGTTTGCGTGAATGCATTAATGTATGTATTCGTGTGTGGTTGAACGCGAAGGTATCGTCGCGAAATCGCGCACGTTGATCGATTGACGTGACAACGTGCGTCGTTTTCGAAGGGTAAAAGGGGCCTATGTCTGTTGCAGGGTGATTCCATGCAAAAGGGCTCGCTCGCTCGTCGTCGAAACGTTCCTGTTACTGCTAGTGTGTTGCTGTTGCTGTTGTTGTTGCTGGTGCTGCCAGTAGTTTCGACAATACTCGATGGAAAAGCCAGAAGAGCTGGATGAGGAGGAAGAGAAGGAGGAGTAAGTGCAAGAGAAGGGGGTGAAACATATGGGGGAGGAGGGATTCTGTATTTTACGTTCTGTATTTTATAGCAAGCTACCCTGTAGATGAGAGGGTTTCCTAGTAGGGGTGTATACCCACTGGTGATAAGGTGATAAGCTCAAATGTATTGGCTCCCATCAAATCGCACGCTTTACTGTTATAGGCAACCCCATAACCGCCGATCGTTCTTTCCCCTACCCCTCTCCAGATCGTCTATACTCTCCTCCGTTCTTCTCAATGAACGGCTCTCCAATAGTAACTTCTTTTTAAGAAAAATACATTTTTCTAGGATATGTCTCGTGCACCGATACTTCGCAATTCTCCTATTTTCTTTTTTCTTACTATTAAGAAAGACTTATACATTAAAATTGTATAGAATATGATTCGGTGTACGAAACAATTATGATTGTTTCTTCAGTCAAATTTGATTTTACTAATATCGATCGTAATTAAGTTTTTGTTTTCTTATTTTTTTTAATAATTGCAGGTCAGAGTATTTCTTTTTTAGTATTGAATCGATTAATTAAACAAAAATTACGTACAGCAAATTACTTTAATTCTCTTCGTAATTCTAATATGAAATATGATCTGTTTTAATAATTTTTCTCTTCTTGTACGATAAATTTGAATTTGATTTTTTACAAAATAATATACGCAACGATAAAACTTGGGGATCATATTTCTATCATGCTTTCCTACCGGGTGTTAGCGTTTCGCGTAGAACATGTTTAATTTATATCTAATGTTTACTCCTAATTTATATGCAATGTTTGTTAGTGGTGGTGCTTATATAATATTATAGAAGTGATACATACACACACACCCACACATACATACATATACACAGGCTTATATGAAAAGTCATCCTCTTGATAAAAGTATTCCAGCAATCGTTTCAACGGTGTTGTAGACGACGCATGATTCTGATTATGAGACAACCTTCCATATGTCCGTTGAAGTTTTATTCTTTTATGGGGGACATATATATATATATATATCAGAGAGAGAAAAAGAGAAGAGAGAAAGAGAGAGAGAGAGGGAAATAGAGAGAGAGAGAGAGAGAGAGAAAGAGCAACGAGTTTTTTCTACAAAGATTCATAGCAGCGATGTACTAGCACGGAGAAAATTAAATTCCTGACCCTCCCCCAGCCTCCCTGCCCTTCCTCCCTTCCTCCCTCCTCACCAAGTAACGATGCCTGGTGGGGATGTGAAATTGCAAATAAATTACGTTCAATCTTCATCATCGAGTGCGTGGGAGTGAGATAGGAGTAATAATGGGTAGGAGAGAGATAAAGGAAAAGGGAGGAGAAGGGGGATGAAATATGAATAAAAAAAAAAGGAAAAAGGGAAAATAGGGTCAGGATAATTCTATGAAGGATTTCAATTTCGTCTGGTTCTTTTTTTTTAATTTTTCTGATTTTTTCTCAGTTTTTAACCGATTATCTCGAACTAACCGAGACGAGACGAGATTAAAAATATACGTACTTTTATCTGTACGATACTCTTCTTCGTTTAGTTTAGTTTAGTTTAGTTTAGTTTAGTTTAGTTTAGTTCACGAAAGCGAACGCGTTCGGCGTTATAAACGAAAGTTTTATAATCAAGAGAGCGTATTTTCTTTTGGTTTTATTTTGTTATCGAAGTAAACCAGTAGTAGTTAGGGGTTAAGGGATTCGGCGTAGGAAAATTCGAACGAATTTAAGCAGATAACGCGTCGGTAATTGGTATTTTTATTTGCGATTAAATTTAGGGGAAAAAAATGAAGGGGGTGGGATTAAATTAATAAAGGTGTGGAGCGGAAAGGAGGGTAGTTGGAGTGGAGAAAAAGACAAATCTCGTTATCACCGACGATATCCTTTTATTGCGGATTTTATTTTTGTTCGATGACTTTTTAGTCGTAGAAATGGTTTTACCACTCGTTTAATAGTAATGTGACTACAAATGAGATTACGGAAAAGTTAATTATGGGTATCGTAAAGGTAAACGTTCGACGTCGTAGTAAGTAAAAGTAATAGTAATGGCGATGGTGGTAGCAGTAATAATGACTTTTTCCAATTACTATTCGTCTTCTTTGAAGGGAAAGAAAGAAAGGAAAGAAAAGAAAAGAAATTAAAGAACAAAAAGGAGGAAAAAGCAAGGCGTCAGAGTTGTCCGAGTATTTTATACTAGGTGTAAATAAAATAAGAAGTAAAATGAAAGAAATGTATAATCAAATTTTTAATCGAGAATAATGTACACTCACAATTGCAATTAGTAATATATTATTTTTATTTAGTTAGTTTTCTAATTGAATTTTTACCGAGACGAATATCGAGCGAACGCGTTGTAATCGTCGTATCTCGTAGCAGGTATGTGTACCCGAATCCCTTGTTTTCCATTCCACCCATCCCCTAATAACAAAAAATATTAACATGCCAGTATTCCTACGTAATTTTGAAAAACTTTCGAAACGAGTTTGCTTCTTATTAAGATTCAAAATGAAATACGAAGCAGTGGTGCTTGCACGAAAGCTCGTTCCTTCTAGTAGTATAGTGCCAATTCAACTCCATTGCCAAAGTTTCGTTACTCTTACAGACTTTTTTTCTCCAAGCCCTTCCCTTTTTTTCTTCTTCTTCTTCTTCTTCTTCTTTTCCTCATACTCTTATTTATTTGCTTTCCATTTTTCTTTTCTTCTTTTTTTTTCCCCTTATTCGTTGAATCCATAGAGGAAAAATAACGATTTGCATAACCGTTCGATTTCGCGAGCAACGTATTGAAAGAAACGAAAAAGGGATAAGAAAAAGTTAAAGAAAATAAAGAAACATATATGTAAAAGTAGAAGGAAGAAGAAGTAGAAGAAGGAGAAGGAGAAGAAGAAGAAGAAGAAGAAGGAAAGATATTTTACAGGAATGGAAAGGTTTCTTCGTCCTTTCGTTCATTCGTTCATTCGTTCGAGTCGATTTAACTGTAAGAGTTTTCTTACAACGGAAAAGGAAAGAAGCTGCCGACGTGTAGACATTCTCTGTACGGCATTGATAAGTATTTACTGCAGTCCCTATGCAACTCTTTTTCTTCCAACCCCCTAGTACACATAGGAACATTCCTCTTTTACTACCACTGTTACTCTTATTTTCTCTCCTTTTTCTCTCCGTTATACTACTTGAGAACTCCTACCTTTATACTTCTTCTTCTTCTTCTTCTTCTTCTTTTCTCTTTTTTCTTTTTCTTATTTCTATCTCTTTCTTTCTCATTTCGTGTTTCTCATCCAACTCACACCAATCTCTACTACCCTCCTTCTTCTTGGACGGGAAAGCTTACTAACTTTACACCCCCTATAACTCGTTGGAACTGTTATCGCCTCGTTGTGTACCGGGTGTCCTCGTTTCCGCAATCGCTTCAGCATTTGCTTGCTCAGTTACTTTAGAATCAGGTGGTAGTGTTTTACGAGTCTTGCGGATAACTAGTCTGCATGTAAAATTGTCTTCCTTCAACTTAGTTAAGAAAGAGAGAGAGAAATAAGAGTAGATAAGAAATCAAAGAAGGTATGAGAGTAAGGAAAATGCGAGGGGTTGGGAGTGAAGGGAAAGGAGTGAAGGAATGGTGAATTAATATCGACCTTTGGTCGGCACTTAGCAATGGATTTCGAAGAATGTCGCAACAATCTCGGCCCGTTGCCCACCGAAGTCTTCTTCTTCTTATACTTTTTTTTTATTTTTTTTATTTCGCGAAAGGAAAAAAGAAGGCAGCAGTAGCAGCAGCAGCAGCAGCAGCATTTCTTTAGCTAAACCGAGTAGCTGTAACTTTACGAGCTTTCTCGAGAACGCGGAAAGTGACGCGTTTTGTTCGAAAGTCCTTTAGAAATTGGTTCCTGGCCAAGTGCCATTTCTTTTCTTTTTTTCTTTTTTATTTCTTCTACTTCTACTTCTTTCTCTTCTTCTTATCCCCCTTCTATATTTAAATGTCCTTCGAAGGACGTTACCGTCGTTTTCCGGTAATTAACGAGTCCTTGCCAAACGTTCTTTCTTTCAATGATCTCTCTTTCTGTCTTTCGATAATGAACGACGAAACGATTAGGATCGTAAAGGAGGAGAATATTCACTATTGATAGTCGTAGATTCTGTTGAAGGTTTAGAGAATGTGGAATTGGAAGGTCTCGCAGTTAGCCCGGTTAGCACGGTTAGCACGAGAATATTATTTCATCTTCAGCTGATCGTTAGCACCGATCGTCACCACTTCTTCTCTCTCTCTCTCTCTCTCTTTCTATCTCATTCTATCTCATTCTATCTCATTCTGCATAGTTCTAACACTATCACCACTAGTGATACCACTACTACGAAGACAAACGCTATATCCTATTAAAGGAAGGATCTTCTATCCATGCGATATCTCCTCCTCTTACGATGGAGATTGCACACTGTTACATATACGAACATAGTTGTTAGGTACCTTACAAGGTACCCATCTACGGGACCATTTCAAATTCCATTCTCTTCCGTTCAGGTTTTATACAACCTAATCTATCTAACTAGATTTTGATATTTCAATCGATTCTTATTTTTATTCCTTACACACCTTTTTGATTTGACGTACTTTTATTATGATTTCTAATAATTTGATTTATCTATACTTTTGTCTATTATTTAAATTAAATCATTGTTTTTAAATTTGGATCGTGTACTTTATCGAAGAATAATCTCGATACTTAGAAGTGGGCAATTATCCGTCGTAGTCACAAACATTTTAATCAAATTTCTTTCATTCGAAAGAAAATTTGTAAACTCGTTAAAAAATAAAGTATCAAAATGTAATGCAATTCTATCTTTTTACGTTGTTTACAGAAAAACATCTAATTCTTCTACGAGTGTCGAGAATAAAAATATGATTCGAAAAATTGTTAGGAAATTTGTAACAATATACATAAATTGTAAGGTTTACTTTTTCTTTTTCTAAAAAAACAACAATTTTCCAGTTGTATAGAAACTTCGGAAAAAGAATAGATCGAACCTTGGGAAAGAAGTTTGTTACTGGCAGGTAACTGACCGAGAAAGAAAGTGGCAGAAGCAGAGCGTCGAGATCTCTGACAATTTGTCTCATCCCTCTGTGTTTTTCTTTCTTTCTTTCTATCTTCCTCTCTCTTGCTCTCATTTTCTGTGGGTCGTTTTCTTTATCTCTTTCTCTCTTACTTTCTTCCCCTTTTCTCCACCTCTTCTCTCTGTTTCTCTAGTTATTCCTTCCCTGCTTTAGCAGAGGGTAGTGCTTATCGATCCAGCAAGCCCTTCGGAGGGTGTGGTTGTGTTACTCGGCGCCGTGATGCCTTCCTCCCTTTCTCTTCCCCCTTCTTCCGCCACTTCACCCCTCTTCTCTCTCTCTCTCTCTTTCTCTGTAGTCTGCTTTTCTTCCTTTCACTACTACAACTGGGAACGTTTTCGGCACGTGCTTATGACTCGCGTGTACACTCTACGAATTAGTTACGGTACGTTAGGATCTTTCTACTTCTATTTTCCCTTTTACCATCTTTTACATTTTGATCTCTTGACATATAACGTTTCATAAATTATCATAAAAAATACCTTATATTAATTTTAAACTCAAGACATGTCTTGACGTTAAGTATATCGTTTATTTCTATTTGTATTTTTCTTCTATTCACGCGAATGATATGGCAACAGGAATTTTTGATTTTTGTAAATTATTATAAATAATAGAAACGAGGTCTAGTCTCGAATGAGAAACCATGTTTTTATATGAAAGTATTTTCTTTTTATCTAACATTGAGTACTATGATAAAAGTGGTAACAGTTTTTTTTTTTATCTATTTTTCTTTTCGTAAACGTGAAATATACATAAACTGCACTTTGTTCCATCGATGCGAGTAAGTTGTTCAATTTTTCTTACTTTTCTTTTATATTATATCTAATATTTTCTTTCTTTCTTATAAAGCAGCAATGAAAGAGAGAGAGAGAGAGAGAGAATTTTAAAACGATGCAAATATACTTCGGGGAGTTCTTTTGCGATTGATTCTTCGATTGAGCATTCCACTCTCAACCCCTACAAACTTCCCTCTCCTCATTTTTCCCCTTTATCTTTTTCTATATTTCGTTCATATATATTGTATACATTCGTGTTTATATGTTCGGCACGTTACAAGTTCTCCCTTGGGAATCGAATATGAATGATCATAGTGAGCGTGTAATTACAGCTGCAATAATTACGGATTAGAGTCAGTAATTACAATCAATATGCCAATTCAAATTTAGTGGAACGTGCGAGTATGTATCGCAGTATGTATTTAACATGGAATAGC
Organism: Mischocyttarus mexicanus; assembly: GCA_023678845.1. Taxonomy (NCBI): domain Eukaryota; kingdom Metazoa; phylum Arthropoda; class Insecta; order Hymenoptera; family Vespidae; genus Mischocyttarus; species Mischocyttarus mexicanus. The sequence continues at coordinate 44,174 of JACGTP010000024.1, read as the reverse complement.
AATTAACGGTAAAATAAGCCAACAATGTAGAAAGGAAAATAGTGACATAGAATGAAGAAGAGAGAGAGAGAGAGAATAAAAAAATAAAAGAGAAACGAACGTGAGTCGATCGAACCTATCCCGTTCAGCTAAATTTCGATTATTCGATTAATTGGACTCATCTACTTCGCGAAAGAAACTCATTAGATTCGCAAAACGATTTACCGATTTATCGATTTTTTTTTCCTCATATATACATATGTGTATATGTGTGTTTATATACGTGAACATACATTTACACGTAGAAGATAGAAAGACCAAAGTGATATTTATAAAGGCAATCTCGTAGAGTTCAGTGCTACTGAGTAAGTATAGAAGCGTTCTCTAAGCTCAGAGATGAGGATTAAGGGCTGCGTTTAAAGGCTGTTTACGGTTTTGCGGACGACCCTGTATAAGCGGTGTGTACGCACATATATACTTTGTATATATATATGTATATAAACTATATACATATACATATATGAACGTTTGAAGCTTGCGAGGGGGCAGAGCTTGGGATACAAGAGTTGTTCCCGAGGTCTTGACTTGGTTACGGGAAGCTCAAAATCGAGGATACGAGGGCAACATGGCAAGAGGATAAACGTTCGCCATACATATGACTCGTGTGTGGCAGGTATACGAGCTAATATACAGAGTCTGTAATAATATGGAGTAAAGGACGATAAGGGTTTCTCGCCAAACCCTATGATTAAACCTATCTTGTTTGCCCAGAATTGCTTTCTTGGATAAAGAAGTAAGCTTGATAAGGGATATCGTAAGAATTATATCATACCAATGAAATAAATGAAAACAATTATCCTTAATAATACAAATTCTTGTGTCGGTTTATTATGAAAGTATAAAAAAAAGATATTTATTTCTATTTCTATTCTTATAAGTCACAAGAAACTAAATTAGTTACAATTTATTACTTATTTTTCCGTTTATCTTTTACTTTTTAATTATTTTCCGTTTTATAAGATGCAAATATGCAATTAAACACCAACCTAATACATATATTGTATATGTTACGTTATATACTTGATCTTTTTTTTTATCTCGTACGAGTTAACTCGAGAGCGATGATTAATTAATATCGTATCATTTGGAGGGGGTGGAGGGTTGGAGTGGGGATCAGATTTGAGTAAAGTTATATCTCTTTATCATGTTAAAACCAATTTCTGATCTATCGATCTATTCAAACTTCAGTGTGTAAGGTGGGATATAAAAAAGTTTGATCGAAGGAGAGTGTATGTGAGAGAGAGAGAGAGAGAGAAAGATGTGTAGGAGCTTACGACGTTGACTGTTATTAACCTCGTCAACAGGGAAATCCTTTAAGCCAATTTACGCGGCTAACTCGACCGCCTCCTAAACCTTACGTTAGTTTCCGAGAGCAAAGCTGATGGGTAATGACAAAAGAAGGTGCCTGGGACTAAGAGCTTGTAGATCCGGAAGGACCTATCTTTTGTTGCCTGTCTGCTGTCTCTCGTCACACAGTTTGCTACTATGGCAAGGACGATCAGAGGAAGGATGAGTTTTCAGTACCACCATTCCCATAACCATCTCCCTTTTCTTTCTCTCTCTGTCTCTTGCTCTTTTTCGTTTCTTTTTACTTCAGGCCAATCCCAGTAGGCTATTAAAGACCAAGGACAGGGAAGAAATTCGACGGACGGATTCACATTTACGAGCTTCGATCATCAATCTTCTTACACTTCGAAGGAAAAAAAGATGGGTAATACGATAGTTTGGTAGAAGAAAAAAAAAAGTAAAAGAAAAGACAAATAAAAAAGATTTAAGGAAACTGTGAGACATTTTTTTTTTCTACATTAATCTTACGTTCGTACAGATTGATCTTACCGTTTAAAATGAAAATTATTTATCTTTTTTTTCCACACATTCATTTGACATGAAAGGAGCAAAAAAAATAAAAAGAAAGGAAACTAAATGCGAAGAAATGTTCTAGACTCGTTAAACGTATCCTGTATTTCTATTTATCTTTATCTCTTTCTCGTCAAGAGCCTGCTGGCTTTATTGACGAGGAGAGAACGACAAAAAGCGAGGCACGAAATTGGAGGGAACGAGGATAAACTTCGTCTGGAATGAAAGAGAGAGAGAGAGAGAGAGAGATAGGAAATCCTATGCGAGCTTTGGATGCAGGAGAAATCCTTGTTGGACGTAGTTTCTACGAACGAAGCTTCGAGAACTCGATGAATTCGCGTTCATGAGCTAAAGTGTGAGAGTAAGAGAGAAAGAGATAGGAGATAGTGTATGAGAGAAAGTGGAAGAGAGGAAGCTGTCGTTCTCTCCAATGCACTGTGGTAACTTGGAACAAACTCTGATTGCTCCACGCGTACTCTCTTCTCTAGATAGTTATATAGGAAACCATCAGAAGACTACCATGTCTCTTCGTTAGATACTCGTTCTCTATCTTTATCTACTACCAACTAGATAATATATTTGTGTTGATATAATATATATTGTATGTGTTGGGGTAGAAAAAAAAGTTAGATTTTCCCATTGAAAAAAATTAAACATTTTTCTTTCCACCAACCCAATATATCAAGTCATTCCATAAGTTTCTTCATTATTTTTCAGTATAAAATATTTCTTTTGCGCGTGTAGTGTTTTTATATTATTTTATTTAACAATATACGATTTTATTCATATTTATTTTGTACCTAATACTATGGTATTTAATAGTAGTAATATAATATTAAATAAAATTATAAATAATCGATTGAGGTAATAAATATATCTAAAAAGAATAAGAGTATAGTATAAATATAATAAATATAATAAATAAACTGTCGTATTCGTTTTAATTTTCTTAAAGAATGTAGGTCAAAGGTATTTCTTAAATATTTTTAATCTTGGTATACTAAATCAATCGATTTTTATGATAGACGTAAAATAAATTTGATCTATCCTTTATCTATTTATCTTTCTATCTCTCTCTCTATCTTTAGCTGTTAAGTTATCCCATCGCAGTGGGTCGATTCTCCATTACGATCGTCACTTCCTAGTCCACTAAAGCGAAGTACACAACGTTCTGGCAAAGGCTCCTACGTAGTCTCGTGACAGGATCCATTAGAAATGGTTTACTTAGGTCCACGAGGATTAGTTCCGACTCGAACTTCCATCCCTTTATCCTTCGTGGATTCTCGTATTATCGTCTCGATGATATGATATCACCTTTTCAACGCTTCAAAAATCCGAAGATCGGATAAACCGACTGAGTGATGACTTTCTTATAAAAAAATTCTGAGAATAGAATACTTCGATGTTATCATTTTCGTCTTATTCATCTTCCTCAAACTAGTCATTTTCATCTTCACCTTTATCGGTTGTCATAGACATAGAGAGAAAGAGAGAGAGAGAGAGAGAGAGAGAGAGAGAGAGAGACAGAGAGAGAGAGAATCCTCATCCGCAAACTTCCTCGTCGACAAATTAGCCTCGATAGCGTAATAAGGCCTCAGCTTCATTGACACGAGACGAAGCAAAGGTTTCCGGGATGTGCTTTCTGAAGGAACCTCCCACCATCATCTCTTCTTACCCTTCTCTTCATCCCTACTCTCTTTATCACTCTCTCTCTCTCTCTCTCTCTCTCTCTCTCACTCTGTCTTCTTCTTTGTCAGTCCTTAAGATGGTTGTATCGACAACAAAGCATCCTTTGGATCGTGGATTTATCCTTGTTCAACCAGGATCATGAGACTTTATCAAGGTATGTTAGAAAGTTGAACAAAAGAAAAAGCAGTGAAATGAAAAGGCTTTCTTCGGGAGGAATAAAAAAGAAGAAGAAAAAAATAAATAATAATATATAGAAGCTTTTTATTAAAAAGATTAACAAAATTACGAGTTAGTAAACATATAATCGTACGATATTGAAATCTTACGAAAGATCATTTCTATTTATTACGAAAATCGAAGAAGAAAAATATAAAAAATTCGATTAACTTAATGGACGATATGAGATGTATGAAAAATTTTCTTCTTAACGCTGACTGACATGTTGGTCATTGATTTGAACTACTTAAATTGTAAAAAGTTGAATGAAAATTTACAGTTAGCGCATTTAAAACATTACAGGTAATTAGAATATACTTTGAAATATAAAAGATGCACCATTAAACAATTAAATATTTTTATTGGAACACCGAAAATAAGAAATTAATTTCTATGAAATCTTGCACCATAAAATACTATCAACGACTTCCAGAGGAAAACAAGTGAATTCGACGTGGCAGTCAAATTATTAAAAGGTTAATCATCATCGTCGAGCTTATCAAATTGTCGCACTGCGGTTGTACATAAAGTAAAAGGTTTTTGGTGTATATATAGGACCCTGTCTGACCGGCTGACTATGAACAGGTCTCGACTACTTGCTTGAAGTAGCACGACGACGTAGACGACGAAAATGGTTTGTAGGAGCGACGCGCCGACGCCGAAGACGACGCCCAGAAAGGGACAGAATCAGAGGAGAATGGCTAACTTAGGATACCATTCCTTACTATCGCGATTTCTTCTTTTGTTTCTTTCCTTTCCTTTCCTTTTACTCTTTTTCTATCCTTTTCCTCTCTCGCACTATTTTGCAACTGTCTTCAAACCCTTATATTTTTCTCTCTTTTCCATACTTTCCTTCCATTTCCTTCCCATTTTTGCTTGTTCCTTTACTAGATTGCTCGTCCTTTCTTTTACTATTTTTTTCTCCTTCTTATCTCTCTCTCTTTTTCTTTTTCTCTGTTACTTCCTTTACATTTCTTACTGTTTTTTTTCTCTCTTTTTTTCCTAAATTTGTTTCTTTCTCTCTCTCATTCACTCCGTTTCTATATTTTAGCTTATTCCTTTCTTTCTTACTATCTTTTTTATTCTTTCTATTAAATTTTCCTTTTTCTTTCTTCTATTCTTTCGTTTCTGTACTATCGTTCTACATCCTTCTCACTTTTGCTTGTTCTTTTAACAAGATGACCCCCTGTCTTTTCTCTTCCTTCTGTTTTCTTTTATATTTTCAACTCTTTGCATTTTCTTTCTACCTCTCTCTCTCTCTCTCTTTTCCATACCATAGTTTTATATTCTTCCCACTCGTGCTTGTTCTTTTATAAGATACATAGCTCGTATTCTCTCTCTCTCTCTCTCTCTCTCTTTAAAAAGTCTCCACTCGAGAATGCGAATACTGCAGTTTCAAGGGATGTATCTCTGCACTTCAACTGCAAAATGATAAATTCCACGAATATCTCTGATCGGTTTTCTTTTTTTTTCTTTTCCTTTTATTTCAAGAAGGAAGATAAAGGACACAAATTGTCCTACTGCCGGAACGCCATTTTGATCAAATCGAATATCCATGTCAAGTTTGTATCGTGAAACTTTATCCTCATCACTAACACTACACCTACCCTCGTATTCCTCCTCAAAGCCATTTCGTCGTTCGAATATCTCCACCCACTGTCATCTATAAATGGTCCCTAAATTTATCGAGGTAATGGGTATTTAACTATAGTTCATCGAATGGAGTGTAAATAATATCTTTGTAATCGGATTAAAATTAATATTGTTTATATAATATATATATACAATACATAAATATTGTATACATTTTAATAGCTTCTGGTAATTGGTGCTTTAGTTTTTAATGAAATTAAATTACAAGTAGAGAGAGAGAGAGAGAGAGAGGTAAAGAGGCCTTGATTTTAACAAGGATTCTGAGATTGAAGAAGAGGAGAGATAAAGAGGAATAGGAGTAGGAGGAAAAGCTAAAGAGGAAGATAGAATGAGAGAGATCCATTAACGCCATTTGCCTCGCGTTAGCTTTAGCACGTTTATGTCACCGATATGCATCTACGATCGCATAAGCTCTGTTCTATACCACGTATGAGATGATACAAGCCAATGAAATTTTACCTATTAAAGAATCTTGAAATAATATCGCGTATATATCATATCTATATTTCTTTTTATTTCTCCTTGTTAAAAAAAGTATCGATAATAGTATATTGTAACATCTCTTAAGGAAATAATTTTTTATCTAATCTCTGATAAAATATATAATATATATATATTTTTTTTTTCTATAAAATATTTAAATAAACAATTTTAAATACTAAACGTCAACGCGTGTAAAAAAACCTTGTCGCGAATAAATTTACGCGAGTAAAATTTATTTACTTCGAGATAACGTCCGCGTGTTAATCTATTTGAAAATAAAATCATTTTTGGTTGGAGGAAATAAATTGCCCTTTTTCGAGAAAGAAGATGTTTATATACGGTATTACGACGAAGTAAACACGTATATATATACACACACACATATACATACACACACACATTTATAGTAGAGTAATAACCCATGGTTTTTCTCAGGTGACAATTTTTTTTCATGATCTTTGATCGGTTCTCAATAAATATCACATTCACGTATATACCTCTCTGTATATTTTTATACACCTGTATGTGTCTATACGTGTGTGAACATTTGTGGAAGCACGTTGGTAACGTGTCTGTTACTGGAATTTTCTTCTATTTTTTTTTCCCCTACTTCTCTTCTCTTTTCGTACAGCTTTAGTAGCAAACCTAAAAAGAAGAATAAAAGTAAAAAGGAAGAGAGTAGGAACAGGATCGAAGGATACTCCCGTATAAGATGGCTTCATCAATCTTCGGCAAGGGGATGACGGTAACACCCGAAGAAGGAAACGTTCTCGCGGTTCTTTATCCATGGAAACCTTCCCGTAGTATGCATTACGCTAATGCTAACGCAAGCTCTGTCTACGTCGATGAAATACAGCTAAGACGTTCACAGCCATTTCAAGTATTTCCTACACTCTCTTTTTTTTTTCTCCTTCGATTTTGAACAAAAAATACACAAATATTCTTCCCTTTCGTTTTTCTTTTTTTTTCATTCGATTACTTCGTACGTTTTTTTATTTGTTTAATTTGTTTTATATTTTTCTATATTTATCTTTCAATCGTAATCGAATGATTTTCCTATTCAAAATTATTTTTCATTTGCCTTTATGTTCCATCGAATTTTTCTATCATAAAGTTGTAAACATTTTTCTTCTTGTTAATATTTTCTTTAACATCGGTATTTTACAATTGTCAGATTTCTATTATATTCCTGATCTTTTTTTCTTCTTCTTTTATTCGAAGAAAGAACTTCAACTCGAGTTTGCAATGTAACGCGTTAATATCACGATCAACGAGGATAAATATTTAATGAGCGTAGACGAGTAAGCTCGGCATCCTCGGTCCATTTGCATTTTAGATTTCACTGAAATTCCAAAGAGAACGTCAGAGACATAAAGATAGAGAGAGAGAGAGAGAGAGTGAGAGAGAGAGAGAGGGAGGAAGAGAATCTTTCTCTAGGCCTTCCGAGTAACGCTATTAGCGTGAGAGTCGAGTGATTTATACTCGCTTTGGTATAATTAGTCGCACTTATATACAACCGCGTCCTCTTCCTTCTCCTCCATCTCCTCCATCTCCTCCTCTTTCTCCTCCTCTTCTTTCTCGTTTTCCTCCTCCTCGTCGTAGTCGTCGTAGTCGTTGTCGTCGTACAGAGTTTTGCAGAATTCAAATCCACGTTTCACCGTAATATTCTCTAAATGATGTTTCCTACGAATTGATACGTCGTTTTAATGAGTATTACACGTGCCACTCTTTATACGTCTTTCATATTACACACATTAGAAATAATGGATATCTCCTCGTAAATATTCAACTATTTTCTTCGTTCGTCTAATGGATCAATTTTGTCTCTACGTAGAGATTTAATTGATACGAATTTTGTTCTTTAATAAGTATATTTATTCTCAAAAAAAGAAAGAATTCTTATTGTGTTTTTGCAGTAACCAACGTAGTTTGTAATAAATTTTAAATCAAATTATTAAACGCAATTATAATTAAGATGATACGTATTTTTCGATGAATCTTGTTGTTCCATTATAAATTATTGTATAAATTATTATTAATAATTGATTTTCTTGTCTAATGATAATAAAATATTAACAAACAAACTTATATTATAACGTTCATCGATCAAATTATTTTGCAAACTACTTTGTTAGATTGCTTGCGATAGAAGGATTTAAAAAAAGGAAAAAACATTCGAACGACGCGTTGTGGAGCTTAAAAAAGAAAAAAAAAAGGAAGAACAAAAATAAATAAATTGTAATCACTATGTAAAATCTGTGAAACGTAGGATACGCATGCACTAACAGTTTCGTGAACAGTATTAAACGAGTTGTAAGCATTGTGTAACGAACCAACGAGCAGCCATCGTCGAAATCCCTTTTTTTTTCGGCTAACGATCCATTAAACAAGACTCAACGTTATCGCAACGTATCGATCTTCTTCCTCTAATGTTTCTATTTTCCAACAACCATTTTATCCCGATGAATTTTACGCGATTTCAGGATCGACGATACAATAGAACAATTTCCAAGAAGGAAAAGGGATAGGAAATGGAACGATGGTGTGAACGACAAGAACGAGAACGAGGATGATGATAGTGGTGGTGAAGGTGGTGGTGGTGGTGGTTGTGGCGGTGGTTGCTCTTGGGGTTCAATTGGGGGTTCGGTCGAGAACGGTTCTGAGTTGAGGAGGGTGAATGGTATGAGTTAGATTGGTGTTCTGAAGGATGAGAAGTCTCGAAGGATACGAATGGTCGAAGGAAAGTGCCGTTGGCGCCGCTGACGTTGTCGCTTCTCTCTCTCTCCCTCTCTCTCACTCACTCACTCACTCTTACACTAAAAAGATAAAAAGAGAAAGAAAGAAATAGATAAAATGATCTCGTTCTTCATAGTAATAGTAGTAGCGATAGTACCGATGCTCGAAGGTAGATTTCATAAGTCTCTCGATGACCGTGGAAAAATGGACTTTCCAACTTATTACTAGTTGGAACAGATTAACGCTGATTGCACTTTTACCGGAAGTAAAAAGGAAAGAGAATTCTAGGATGGGGTAAGGTTTGTAGGAGGAGGTAGAAGGAATGGGTGAGTGGGAGGAAAGACGGGATAGATAGTAGGTCGTAGGAGAAAAGAAAGATGAAGGTACCTCCTGCGATTTATCAATTTCACGAGGGAACTTTTTTAAATTACGTCCCTCGATCGTCTTCCATCTTTCTCTCTCTTTCTCTTTCTATCTATCTTTGTCTTTATCCTTCTCTTTCTCTCTCTTTCTCTCTCTCTGTCTCTTTCTCTATCTATCTATCTCTCTTCGTCTCAAGTTAGTCGTTAACCATTCGTTGTCGTGTCATCGGGTTACGAGCTTTGAGAATTGTTATGCATCAAAGCGAGCAACCAAGTGTTTCTAATCAACGCTAATCCACTTCGTTCGTTCGTTCGTTCGTTCGGAGGCCAACGACATTTGTCTCGCCACTATAACTTCCTCAATCTCTTCCTTTCTCTTCCTCTCTCTCTCTCTCTCTCTCTCTCTCTCTCTCTCTCTTGAGATTCTTATAAGACGAATAGAGTATCTGTAAGATAAAGTATATATATATATGGAAGATAAACAACATAGAAATGATTAAAGCGAGAGAAATTTGCTATCGAAGATAAGATGTGTTATTACTATTAAAATAAAAAGATAAAAGAAATGGAAAAGAAAAATAGACAGAAAGAGAGAGAGAGATGGGGAGTGAGTGAAAGAGAAAAGAAAAGAAAAGAAATAGAAAGGTAAAAAAATAAAAATAAAAAAGAAAAGATAGAGAAAGTGTCTGCAATCCTGATGGAAGTAGTCTCTTCTTTTCTTTCTCCTCTTCTATCTTCCATTCTTTCTATCTCTTCCTGTTCTACTTCCTCTTCTTCTCGAGACGGGACGATAAACCGAGAAAGGTTTCGCGCGAGTGCACTTTCGTGACGGCACTTTGGCAATTTCGTGATGGCGGTGGCGTCATCGATCGTAGGATCTCTCTCTCTCTCTCTCTTTTTCTCTCTTTCTCTCTCTCTCTGTCTTTCTATCTTACTTGGAGAAGTTTCCGAACGACGAAGCGTAATCGAGGAGAGGACGAAGGGCTTTTCTCACGAGTCATACATCTACACACATGTACATACATGTACCATCTATCTATCCATCTATCTATCTATCTATCTATCTATCTAACCATCTATGTATCTATCTATCTGTATATTTCTACACACACCACATATATGTATCAAATATATATATATATATGTGTATCTCAAGAGATAGATACACGTAGGAAAACTCGTAGAGCATTTACGGTGAAAGCTTTTGTTCGACTTAAAGCACCCTTTTCTTCGCTTTCTCGGTATACTTTGTTAGTGGTGTATAAAGCATAAACCTGCACGCGTATTTNTTTTTCTCTCTTTCTCTCTCTCTCTGTCTTTCTATCTTACTTGGAGAAGTTTCCGAACGACGAAGCGTAATCGAGGAGAGGACGAAGGGCTTTTCTCACGAGTCATACATCTACACACATGTACATACATGTACCATCTATCTATCCATCTATCTATCTATCTATCTATCTATCTAACCATCTATGTATCTATCTATCTGTATATTTCTACACACACCACATATATGTATCAAATATATATATATATATGTGTATCTCAAGAGATAGATACACGTAGGAAAACTCGTAGAGCATTTACGGTGAAAGCTTTTGTTCGACTTAAAGCACCCTTTTCTTCGCTTTCTCGGTATACTTTGTTAGTGGTGTATAAAGCATAAACCTGCACGCGTATTTTACAAGGATAAAAGTGAGAAAGATAGAACGTGAGAATGTTGGAAGAAATAGTAGAAGGTAAGGGAACCGGTTGCATCAGGTGACGTCTTAAACTTTAAGACTTATACGTTTCAACATGCATACTTGTAGATATATGCATATATGGAATGTATATGTATATATATATGTGTGTTGGTAAGTCAAGAATGCTTTTGAAAGTGGGTCGCCATTGACAGGATATTCAACCCTCACTGTTACATCACATCTATCATTCTCTGTCTTTCTTTAACTATCTATGTATGCATCTATCTAACTATCTAACTATCTAACTATCTAACTATCTTTATTTCTTTCTCGTTGCTGACTCGACTTTGCGATATATGCTAAAGATAAAATGGTCTATCTCGTCTGCCCTTGAACATGCACCATCTTTGTCGTCGTCGTCATAGTTTTTAGAATGAAAAAGGGGTTACGATGATTGTATGCATCCATATCTTTACGTTGCTAACTCATTTACATGTCTTACATTATCTACATCTATCTATCTCTCTTTTTATTTCTATTCTTGCGTTCATAGATACGTACGCGTTTGTATTATTTGTTTTGAATAGTCAATAAGGTACATAGATATAATATCACCCATTCCCTTTTCCCTGTTCTCCTCCCCTGTAAGAGATGAAACGTGACCGATCGTAGTTTCCAAGGATCAGAGAAACTGTCAGGCTCGATTACACTTCTATTAGCTTCCTTCCTCTCCCTATTTTCCTTTCTTTCTTACTGCTAACACATTTCTATCACCATAAAGAAAATCGTAGGATTAGATTTGAATCGATGAGAATTTTCTATTACACGTGACACGGGGTTACCTTTGCCAAATAACCTCGTTTATGTCTTTTCAACGATAATATTTTCAATAGATAAGACGTACTCAAAGTTAATCTTACCTTTCTTTTTTTGATTTTATTTTTTTTATCTCGTTTGATTATTTAATTATTTCTTTACTTGTATATAAAAATAACTGATCTTAGAGTTATAAATCATACTAATTCAAATGACACGTTTGTGTTTCAGATACGAGACAAGAGAAAATTAGTTTATAGAGGATCGTGAAGAACTTGATCGAGTCATATACGCACGATCGAATCAAAAATGAAAAGAAGAAGAATCAACGAGGAGTTGTTCTTTCTTTCTGAGAAGAAAAAAAAAAGGAAAATATAAAAATTGGTTACAGGGTAAGGGGATTAAGAGTGTTACTGCACGCCTGTTACCACGATCATTCTGTAAGAAACTTTGCACTTGGTAACTTTTAATGCGCCGCTACAAAATCCTATCTTATCCGACCACTCATCTCTCTCTCTCTCTCACTTTCTCTTTCTTTCTTTTTTCATACTTTTCGAAGCGCGCATATTCTCGCGTGCCACCATCGTTGTCATCCTCTTCTTCTTCTTCTTTTTCTTCTTCTTCGTCGAAGCTTGGAGCTTAGAACGATTTCTCGTGAAAACTTTGCAAACAAAGAAGAAGAAGAAGAAGAATAATAAGAGAGAAAGAGAGGAAGAAACTGGCGAACGAGTCGATGCTAACCGATGCCGGTCATGAAAATTTCATGAAGCTTGAGAAGGAGAAGCTGGATATAAATGTTACGATGGAAGATTTCAAGTTAGCGTACGTTAGCGCGAGGGTGAAGTGGGCTGAGATGGGGAAAGGGGGTGTAGACATTTGTGTGTGGCAAAGTTAGCGTGATAAAGTTATCATATTTTCGAATACACCCTTCTTATTCTACCTTGTAGAAGAAATAAGTTGTTAAGTAAGTAAGTAAGTTAGTAAGTAAGCAAGTAAGCAAGCAAGTGAGTAAGTAAGTGAGTAAATAAAGTATATATCTACAACATCAGAAATGGATCGCTTTGGAATTAATTCTAAGATAGTCTTCGAACCAACGAGTTTACGAGTGGAAGAGAAAAAGAAAGAATGAGAGAGAGAGAGAGTCAAAAAGTTCGATAGAGCTTTTACTTGATCAGGAAAGAGAAAATCTCCTTTGGTAAGGATCTTCATCGAAGAGTTATCGCTTCGATCGTTCCACTCATCCGCTTATATCCAACCTGGATACACAGACTCGAAGCTTCCTTTAAACTTCAATCGACAGACCGAAATCACACGAGAAACGGTAGAAACAGATAGACAGACAGATAGATAGATAGATAGTTAGAGAGAGATAGAGAGAGAGAGAGAGAGAGAGAGAAATTGAAGAGAGAAACGTGCTAAAATTCGATTCTAATCTTTGATCTCTCGACACTTCACGTAGTTTCTTCTTTTTGATAGCGCATTGATGCTGTCGATTTTGAAAGAGAGTTTGAGATGCCTTCCTCCCATTCCTCTTTCTCTTCTTCTTCTTCTTCTTCCTCTTCTCAATCCACCCACCTTTTGCAACATTCGACAGACCACCCTTTCCTTATTCCCCATCGAAAATAGAGATAGGAATGAGGGGTTTTAGAGAGAGAAGAGAAAGTATTATAGCTGATAGTAAATAAAGAAGAACGTTCGTTCGGTTTCGTTCAGGTTACTTTCTGTCTATCGGAAAAATAGTTCAGTGATCTTAAAAATGAGGTCGACACCTACTTCCGTCGTTTCTTTATTTTAGATTCTTACAACGATTTAGTCCTACGTGGGATTTCGTCCTGTCAGAAGAAAACTAAGAAAGATAGCGTCTTTACTTACTTTTTTCTTTGCTTTCCTTCTTTCTTTCTTTCTTTCTTTTTATATCTTTTGAGAGAGAATGAAATTGTAAAAAGGAAAAGGGATGAGAATTATTTTTATCTACTTTCTTTCTGTCTTTCTTGTATCACCATAGAAATGAAAATTTATTCATTTCTTATTCTATTTTGTTAGTGGGCGACGATGAATTGGAAAAAAACAACTATCTTACGTTGATTTGATTCGTCGATAGAAATGAAGCTATTTTATATACACGTTTAAAGATTATTTATATTGATTTATATAAACGTGTAATAAAAGGGTTGCCTACTGTGCTGGGAATTGAAATTAAATTGATTTTATTATTCGTAAACGGTTAAGAGAGTGATGTATATTAATAATGAAATAATTGAAATGATAAAATAAGTGTCCAGTTTAATATTTGTATTATATATAAATTCATATATATATAAAATGTTGCCAACCATCAAGGCATTTAATCAAAATTTAATATTTCAATTTAAGCTTGTGTATTAATATAATTAAAAGTAATTGATTAAAATCATATTTCATAGAGATAATATTTTAATATAACAAAATATTAAAGATTATAAGATAATATATATAAGACAAGACTCCTTACCGCAGTTTTAATATCTTTCCGATCTCGTCGAGGAAAGATGAAACTTTTCCTAGGAAGATAATCGAAAAGAAAGTAGACGAATAAGAGAGTGGTCGAATGAAAGATAGCCAACCTGACCTTATTCCCTGTAGAAATATTGAAAAAAGGAAATGACTATGTATTAGACATGGACACGCATATATTTGCACTTACACAAAATGGTAACAACAGTGGGAGAAAATAAGAGAAACAAAAAAAAAAAGAAAGGAAAAGGAATCTTCGTAAAGAAAGATAAAAGGAAAATCTCAGGCAGTGTGGAATCGACTTGGGAAAGACATCGTAAGTATGTACGACAAAACGTTTGCGACCTGGGGGACTTTGTGTGCGAGAAAAACCACCAGCACTAGCACCATCACCAGTACCAGTACCAGCACCATCACCACCACCATCACCACAAGCGCAACTTTGCAATAAGCGTCGCGTTACGAGCCACGAAAATGGACGAGGATGCGAAACGTTTCGTGAGTATAATCCCAAAGGATAAAAGAAAGAAAAAGACAACGAGAAAGAATGAGAAAGAGAGAGAGAGAAAGAAAGAAGGAAAATGCGAATAGCAGTAACGTCGGAGATAGGCAGTAAGGGTCCGAACGATCTACCGTCGCAATAAACTCTGCCCTTTTGCTCTTTTCTTAAAGAAAAGGACGACCCTCTCGCGTGTTTCCGTTCCTAACCGACAGAACGTTAACTCTTGTCTTTCATCCTATTTTCCTCTTTTTTTCTTTCCTTTTTGTTTGTTTTTTTTTCTTATTAGAAACGTTCTTAGAAAGGATGATAAAAGGGAGAGAGAAAAATAAGATGGAAAATGTAAGAGTGACCTGGTAAATCAAAAACTTGACAAACCTGTTAACATTGGAACTTTGTTTTATGACTAAACATAGAAAGATACTAGATAGATACGAATTTATATATATATATATATATGTGTGTATGTGTGTGTAAGAGAGAAAGATAGAAGAGAATATACCATCATCGATCACGCTGTCTTTGGAATTCGTTTTGATATATGTTGAAGGACTTACATAGATAGGGACGACCCTTTTCCTAAAGTATAGGCCTTGTGCTTTCGATGGCAGAACATCGATCGGATCGATACTCGAATAGGAGTAGGAAATAGTTCTCCCTCGATTGCTCCTTGCCCTTTTCCTCCTCCCACCCTTTTTCCCTTCTCTCTCTCTCTCTCTCTCTCTCATAATCATCCCTTTCCATCCCCTGGGAACCGGCTTGGCTTGGTTTGGCTTGGCTTGGCTTGGTTTGGCTTGGCTTGGCTTGGTTTGGTTTGGTTTGGTTTGCCTTCTCTTGCCTATGAGATCGAGCTTTTGGGTTCTATACGTACTACTCTGTAGGTACTATGTACCAAGGGATGCCATTGGCCGAGAGTGGATACCATCGGATACGGCCTATCGAACCTTGCAACATACTCGATCCCGAGGATTTCACTAGGCTCGTTTTAACCTCCTGTGAACGTTTATGGATTGGTCCTATAGTTATTGTGGCGATCAGCCAACAAAGTTATCGACCTATTCTTTTTTCACTTTTTTTTGGCCTGTTTTTTCTTTTTTTTTTTGATCTTCACTGGTTTTATCCTCCTTTTTTCTCTATCCCGTTCTGTCTGTCTCTATCCCTGTTTTTTTTTTAATTAAATTCGGGTTTACCGAGTTCATATACAATCCTAATCAAAATTTGTGACTACGTAAGAATATTGTTACATGTTTTATACGCCATGATTACATCAGGGTTTTGTCTCAGGATTATGTCATAATACACATTTTTCTTTTTCCCGGGTATATTGGCAAATGTGATTTTTGAATAGATCGTTTAAGACACGTATGAAATTTTTCGAATAGAACTTATTAGGTGTAGTAAACATTTTTACGTTTATTTCTAGCTTGAAATAATCGATTTCTTTTTCACTACAATTAATATTTTTAGACTAGTATGGTTTTAATTTGTTCTTTAATTTATCTTTATTGTGTTTTATAGTTTATATCAATTATTATATAGTATGCATAGATATTTATTACGAAAATTTGGAATGTAAAGATTGATAAAGTATTTTTTTTTCAAATTATTTTCTGTTCGATTCACTTTTTTTTTATTTTTATTTCTTTGAATAGGATAACAAACATATACAAGATTTTCTTTAATATTTAAATAAAACGGTCTTGTAAAAAAACGTCAACATAAGAAGAATATCTTTGAATAATCAATTTTCAGGAATCATATGACGGTTGATGTTTACATTCCCATACCGTTGTACTTGTATTTACGTTCTTCCGTTACATGTAACCTTCGTTCAAATTCAGTATCGTTTAAGGTTTCTTACAAGACGGGTCGGTGTTTGTATTCTCTTTGTTTCGTGCATTTCGCGTGATATTCATTACGAAGCAAGATTTTATGGATCTTCTTTATGGAATACTTTTTTCTACAATAATTAAGCAAGTATAAAAAATAATTATTTTACATATATACGTACATATAAATTATATATAATTAAATATAATTCATATATATATATATTTTTATATTCCTATTATTGTTAATATTATTTATTTATAGCTTAGAATTTATTCCTACACTTGATACAATAATTACAAAATTAATAAAATTTTAACTAATTCTATTAGATTGATCGTTAAGTCGATACGATTTCTTTTGATCTAACTTAAGTTAAAAAAATCAAATAAACATTTAATATTTTTGCAATCATACATACGTTATATAAAACACTTATACACATATAAAAATCCACATGTATGAACGACGTAAACGTTTCAAACGTCGTCTAACAAAATAATATTCGTTAAAATATCGTTAAAGTATCAAGAGAAAAATATTACTCGAAAAATAGAAAAATATGGTACAGATAAAAGAAAAATAAAAGGAAACAAAAATAATCCTTGAAAAAGATAGTTTGAGATCGTTCGGGATATATATTTCATGGTAGCGGTATAGAATCCTGTTCGAATTGTAGCATAAATTTATTTCGGCGTGATCGCTCGTGCGTACGATTCTATGGTTTGGTAGATAGTGTTCGTGCATTGGCGTAACCACAGGAGGTCTTTATATACAGTATTGCCTACGTTCGTATATGCGTATAGGAAAAGGTATGGGAATAAGAGACAGATACAGAGACGGAGAATGAGTTTATATATATATGTGTGTGTGTGTGTGTATGTGTGAGGAGGAGGAACAAACGATACGAATGTGTATCAAGTGGTCGGCCGGTTAGTCGAGCGCGCGTCGAAGCATGAAATTATCCGACGATCCTGGAATCCTGTTACGCCTTCCTCCCTACCACCCACTCAAACCCTCCTCACTCCCCTTACACACATATACACGCACATATATAATACATTTACACACATGGTTTTGTACCACGGTAGAACGATTAACGCGGCAGTCCACGATAGGATGCGACCTATCACGCCAACCACGTTCATGGGGGTGTCCTAATGCTACTAGGGGTACCATACTACTCTAGGGGTAGTTTCATGTCCAACGGATTCACCGATCACTGTCCAACCGTTCCGATTTTCCTCTTTTTCTTTCATTCCTTTTTCTGAGTATCGACGATTCTTCTCTTCTTTCCTATTCCCTTTTTTACCTTTTTTTCCTATTTCATTTATTTTTATTGTATTTTTTAGATATGTTTTAAATGATATTATAGGTGAATTGGAAAAGTGAAATAATATCTACGATTTTATATCTAATATATTTATATATTAGTGGTATTAACAAAAATGAAGAAATTTAATAATATTCGAGAATATTTAGTGAGAAATTATTATTGCAACGGTTCAGATATTACTTGGACGTCGATATTTTATTAGATATTAATATTTCCTTATATATATATATATATATATATTTATAGAAAGGTATTTCATCTCATCGATAATAACATTATTTTATTAAATTAATAATCGATTTAATATATACAATCGAGATATTGAAAATCTATCAAATGATTTTTCTATTTCTTTTTTTTCTCTTTAATATTTGATTATTTAAATGAAAGAATTATTAGCATACTAATCGTAGATATATAATTAAAAATTTCAAATTTATTTTTTAAAATAAATCATTTACCCTACACCTCTCCCCCTAGTCAAAATTATTCAAACGTCTTACAAAATAAAATGGTTAAAATCCGTGGTTTCCCTGAAACAATTAATTTCTAGTTCAATTGTCTCAAACATTTTTGTTGTTTTAGATGGTATAATAATTCCTAACGTGTAAGTAATGTCCCTTTTTTAAAGGGACTCTGACTCGTATGCGGGAACGTTTTAAAAGTTGATCCTCGTTAAAGAAATTATACGCAAAGACTGGTATTTTGTGAAGTATTTACGATATATGATATAAATTATAGATAAACCGAGTTGAGCAAATTTCGAAGTGATCCAAAGGATCGTACGATTAAACGAGGCGATATGTTCTCTCGTTTTGAGATTAACAGGGTGCCCTTTTCGAACGGGCTAATCCTGTACAGGCGGTACTTTATTCCAAGAGGGCCGACCTCGTCGAAGTAAAACGTCTTTCGAGTGGATCCTCTTCGAATAGAGTTTTAATCGGATCTCTCTTTCTCTCTCTCTCTCTCTCTCTTTCTCTTTCTCTTTCTTTATTATTTTTTATTTTTCTCTAACTCTCTCATTTTATTCCTCCTATTCACTCTTTCCAATTTCTCTATCTCTCGAATTTCTCCTTTTTATTTTTTCTTATTCTTTCTTATTCAATCTTATTTTTTCTCATTTTCTCTCTCTCTTTTTCTCTCTCTTTAATTTTTTCTTACACTCTCTTATTTCTTAACTTCTTTTATCCTCTTTTACTATCTTTTACACTTTCTCATTTCCTCTTATTTTACTTTCAACTCTTTTACTTTTAATTATTCTCTTTTCACTTTACTTTCTCTCTCATATTTTTTCTATTTTCTTTTTATTTTCTTTTTTATTTTCTTTTGCTCCACTCGAAAAGGAAATCATCGATAGGATAACAATAAACTTTTTAGTGATTATTATATACGAACGAAATCAAATCCTTTGTGCGTTTCTTTCCGATGATATCAACGACGGGGTATTATCATATCGTGTTTTGTACGTATAACATACTGTATCCATACACATCTATATCTACATACACACATACACATACACATACACAACATACATGTAATATGTATCTATACAAATAGATATGTAAAAAAAAATGAACGAAAATGTCGTGTATCTCTATCGTAGCACTCACGTTATACTTTTTGCATATTCCACCATATCTTTCTCTTTCTTCCTTTCTCTCTCTCTCTCTCTCTCTCTTTTTTTCTCTCATGAAAAATCCGTACCTGGTAGATATTTAAATGCAAATTGAATATGGCTCAGGTTTTCCCCGATCCTATTTGCTCTCTCTCCCTCTCTCTTGTTCGTTCTCTTTCTATCATAAAAAGTATCACGTCGTTGATAAGGGAAAAACAGAAGAGTAGGAGTAAGAGTAGTAGAAGGTGGAGGTGGTATTGGTGGGGGAGGAAAAGAAAATAGGAAAAATATCGACGATATACAAATCCGTGTGGCACGATTTTCCACGCAAGCGTTAATATACCCTCTCTCGACGATGTTGAAATTTTTACCCTCTTGAAAAATGTTACCAACGTAACGCGTACAACACACACACACACACTCTCTTTTTTTCTCATTCACTCACTCTTTTTCTACCCATTTCCTACCGCTTTCGTCTCATACACGTCCATTCCAATCCACCCTGTTTTCCCGACCCAATCCCTTATTTTTCGTCTCTACATCACCACCTATCCAAAAATAATTATTTCTTTTTTCACCTTGGCGATAAGAAAATTTGCATCGTTAGAAATAACATTCGATCGATATAAGGATACTTCAATTATTATTCATGCGAAATTGATTTCCTTAAATAAGAAAGAAGACGTTGGGGTAGTTGGATCTACTATAATAATAATAATAATATCCTTGGATTATTCTACTTATTTTTTTTTTTATTACACTTAAGAGGAACGACTAACGATCAGTCAGAAAAAATGATATATTCTATTCCTTTTGTATCGGATAGTAAAAAAAAAAAAATAAAACATTACCAACGATATATTTTACGGTTTCGATATTCGAGCTCTGGTACGTTTCCTTTCGATCATCTTCGAATGAAATTCGTAAGGAAAACTTTAGAGTAAAATGAATTCGAAGATTAGGTAAGTCGAATTAAGATCACAAAGAGTAGACAGATAGAAAAAGAGTGCGAGAAAATAAAAAGAGAGAGAGAGAGAATTCTCGAATAAGTTGAAAATTGATTTCGTTAGTCGTCGCTCGTTAATACCGGACACCCTTATCACATCCACCCTCTTATCACCCCCAACCCCCGCCTTCCCTCTTCAACCTCATTCAACCTCTTTTATTCCCTTGGAGTTTATTCTTATTAAAATTAGTAGAATCCACGATTCGCGTTTAACTCGAGTTAAGAATGATAAAAAGAAATTATTTTAAAAGGGAAACAAAAATGTGTTGAAGAAAAAGATAAATTAACGATAATAATCAAAAGATAGAAAATGAAAATACAATAAAATAAAATGAGAGAGAGAGAGGAAGATAAAGATAAAGAGAGAGAGAAAAAAAGAAAAATAAGCGTTTTAGACAAACGCGTCCATAGGAAAAAGCCAAGCCGTCGACTGTGGTAGCTGCTGGGTGGGTTTGGGTGGGTGACGTTCGCGTGGGTGGGTTGGTACCAGGTTGGGATGGGAAACGTTTTTAAACTCGATGCACAAAGGCGAATCAGGTTCGACGCCTGGTAAATGCGGCCGAATGAAAATTCTATAATTGGATCGTCTGCTCGTTAGACCTGAATCGGCTTCCGTTAACGCTTGAAACGGGTCGAGCGTACGCGTGTTTCGTAGGACGATTATAAAATGGGATAGAAAAGGACAGAAATATAAAAGAGAGAGAGAGAGAATCGGTGAGAGTGAGGGGGGTAGAATGGTAGGTCGAACGAATAGGGTTGAAAGAGTGACAGAAAGAACATAACAGAAAGAAATATAAAAATAAATATATATGCATTTCTGTGTGTGTATGTGTATGTGTGTGTGTGCGTATTTATAAAGAATGTAGAGACAGGAAACGTTTATTTAGATAGCAGGAATAGTCGAAGTGATCTTGGTGGTAGAACAAAAATTGTCTATCCAAATGGAATATTAGAAATTGCAGTGGTTCACACTAATGGTATTAACCAAAAAAAAAAAATAAAATAGAATGAGAGGATGAGAGAGAGAGAGAGGGAAAGAGATGGAAGGAGAAATCGATATGGCAAAGCAAAGAAATTTATGATCAGTTCGAATTTCGGTTAATTAACGAAGAGCTTATCGACGACAAATTAGATAGAAGGAGAGATTTTTGATTTTCATCGATTGAAAATAATTATCTAGGATAATAACGTTCAATTAAATTGATTTATTCTTTTGATTATTATAGTATGATAGAGCGAATAACAACGATGGTTTTGTTGTTGGCATTTTAACGTAGATTTATTATATAGTTTTTAAAAATTACATTTTTCATTGAACGAATTAATTCGTATTCGTTAACTTTGAAATGTTTGGAACACGTTGACGTTTGGTTACGTTAATAATCCATCTCTCTTTTTGATAATTTAAAAAACAAAAGATAAAAATAAAAACGTAGAATTATTTTTTACGATATTAATAGAGGAAATGATATTTTGTGTACGAAAAAGAATAACAACAACAACAAAATAAATAATCTTAACAAATTGTACGTAGAAAATTTGTCGGTGTTATTAATGATCGAGTTTCTTTTTTCATTTTTTTCGACACCACGTTGAATATTTATTTTTTTAAAACGAAACGCCCGAGAGTGAAAAAAAAAAGAAGAATACAATGATAGGAAAAAATTGATATGCCAATATGAGAAATTTATTATCGGATAAGAAAATTATAGTCAATTAACGAATGACAAATTACGAATAACGTAAAATTAATCGCACGTAAGGCGTCGTACTTTTTGCAAATGGATTTCATAAATTCGTACTTCCGCCAACGGGCCGTATGCTGCTGCTGCTGCTGCATATATATTTCTATGCGTTTGTGTATGTGCGCGTGTGTATGTATTCGTGTATGAGATTGTGTCAGTACGAAAGAGAGAAAGAGAGAGAAAGAGAAATAGAGTGAGGGTAATGCCACGATGATTTTTCAGTGCCAATTTCTCTGCAAAATTAATTCGGCCGGCGTGCAAAATTACAACGCCGGTGGCCATTTTCGGCTAGCTATCGGGTAACGTTCGCATATTTCTTCGTTGGTCGCACACCCGGCCGACCCAATTTGCCCAAATTTTCTTTCTCTTTTTTCCTTCCTTTTTTTTTCTCTCTCACTCTCTCTCTCACTCGCGGTGTTAAAGAAAAACGCGAGAAAAATCTCTGCAGGAATATTTCCCGAGTGCTATGTAGTAGTTCTGTAAAAGAAAGAAAAGGAACGTTCTGTCGTATATCTCCGAATGTATAGCAGTATATATACATATATATGCACATATATACTTAAATACACATATACAAACACATATATTTAAAGAACGAAACACATGGCACACAAAGGTTTAATTCGGTATATACTCACTCTCTCACCTTTTCTCTTTTTCTCTCCTTTCATCCGCTCTTACGTTTTCTCTACACTTTTCATAGAGCTCGTTTTGTAAAATTTTCTTGTCGGTTCGGTGAATAAGAATGACTGAGAGAGAGAAAGAGAGAGAGAGAGAGACTAAAAAATAAAATAAAAAATAAAATAAAAGAAGAAGAGTAGAAGGGGGTTTGAAATAAAAACGGGACATGTATTTATACTCGTACATAGGAGATTGCATGTATATATATATATTATATATTTATATATTTATATATATATATAATATGTACGTGTGTGTGTGTGTGTGTAGTAGGTATACCTATAGACGAGTTATTTCCTCTCGTTATATCGCGATAAATCGTGTCGATTCTTCGTCGATTATGACTCGCTTGTAAATCACTTGTACGAGCTCGACGTTCGTACAACGAGGCGCGTATCATAAATCGTAAAATGAAACGAGACGAGGTGGAGGATGAAGAGTATAGGTGGAGGAGAGACTAGAAGGGTAGGGAGGATGAGAATGTGGAGGATCCAGTGAGAGGACACCACACGAATTAAAAATAAAAACGAAAAGCGCCATTCCCAGGCAGCCTCGAATTGTGGCTGCGGTCAAGCGTTCCTGTACATTCACACAAACGCACACATATCTATGTACATACGTATATATATATATGTGTGTGTATATATCCAAATACACACACGAGAATGAAAATTCTCGTATGGAGATATCTCACTGTAGTCCTATGTAAATGTAAATTAGTATGTGTGTGTAAGTGCAAGTGCCTAGGTTCTCGTATTGTATACGTATTTTCATGCATGTTTATGTTAATGTGTTAGTGTTGTGTCATATGTGTAGGTTAGGGAGTATCCTATACTATATAAATGTAAATCTATGTATATATGCATGTTCATCAATGCATGTGTGTATGTGTATGTGTGTCTATGTAAATATATATGCGTTTAAGTGGATAGGCTCGGTTCTCACGACTACTACTATTGCTCTTTCGACGAGTTCGTCGTGTGAAACAGTAGACCCGTTTAAGCACCATGCTTCGGCGAGTTAAAGCGAATAGTTTGTCGCGTTAAATATTCACTCTCTCTCTATCCCTATCTCTATTTCTATCTCTCTCCTTTCTCTTTCACTATCTGTATTCTCGTTCGTTTTAAATCCCATAATGATTTCTACTCAATTCATGTCTGGCTAACGAATAAAATGTTAAGCTAGAGATAGAAGAAGATAGTTGAATGGATAAATGAGTGGGTATCCAACCACTGTACAGGTATGAATGTATTCAATGTAAACATTTTATATATTTACATACCTACATATATGTGTATTTACGTAATTATGTATGTGTGCGTGCGCTACCACGTGCGCGAGTGTTAGATTGAAATGATGATTACACTTTAAGAGAAAGTTCGACGCGTGTGAATTGAAGTTGGAAAACGAATGGAATAGTCGGTGAAAAGGGTGAGAGAGAGAGATGAGAAGTGGTATAAAAGTAGTATGGGAGAGTAACGTTGCTATGGTGAAAAGAGAAAAAAAAAGAATAAAATAGAGATCTAAAATGTAGACACTGACTACTAGAATAGAAGCAATAGTTTATCCTGATTACTTTTAACCTGAAACTCGTCTACCTTTCAACTAGTCGCACTCTAACTCGTACACTCATTCACTCTTTCTTTATTTCTCTCTCTTTCTCTCTTTCTCTTTTTTCTTTTATTCTTTCTTTCTTTCTTTATGAGAGTAAAATCATCCTCCTTTAACAGTTACTTTCATTCTTCCTGATCTTTTTTCCTCGTTTCACAAAGTATATATATATATCGAACATTCCACCCGATAACTTCACGTTCTATTTTACAATGAACATATCCCCTTTTTCGAATTTTATCGTTATCTCTGGTATCAACGATCGAAGATTACCTTCGGAAAAGAATTTCTTCTCTTTTTTTACTCGTTTTCTTCTTTTATTCCCTTTCCCTCATCTTTTTTTTTTACACTCTTATAGTCTTTTCTCCAAATGGATAAACGTTAGACTATTTTTTTTTCTTTTTTACAAATATTATAAGAAATTGGTGTAAATGTGTTGAAATAATATATTTGAGGATAGATGTGTGTTTGTGAACGTAAAAAAATTAAAAAAAAAAAAAAAGAAAAAGATAGAAATGGCGACAGTACTCAGGAATAATACGGGACACCTTAACGATTCTCGTTAATGAAAAATATCGGCACGGGGTGGTACGAATTGCACAGCGGTCGTTCGTATTTCTCGTTATCCGCTTTTCTATTTCGTGCTCTCGGTTCTCTCTTTCCCTTTTTATTTTCTCCCTCTTTTCTATCTCTTACGCCTCGCGTAATTTCGTAGCCGGTATGGGAAAGACAGAGAGAGAGAGAGAGAAAAGAAGAATACAACAAAAAAAAAACAGAGCGAATCAGCAAGGTTGTAGATGAGATAGAACACTCTACGTGTCTCGTTCCTCGGTCCTTTGCCATTCCAGCATTTAATCCAAGCATGGATGATAAACGAGAGAAATAAAGACAAGGATAGTAAATGTCGAAATGTTCAGTGTTTGATAATCCAAACTCGATTTATGCTAATAACGTTTAATTCAAATACTTTTATTTTAAATATTAGAGAAATGTAAATTATGTGTTTCTTAGAAATATAAATTTGGTTATTCGATTAAAATAATCTTTTTAAATAGAACTTGAAAAATATTCAAGACAACAAATATAAAATTGCATAGTTTTTAATTTGTTATTAAAGTTGTTTGCATATTAATAATAATATATAATAATGATTTGTTTGTAATATGATATGTTATAATATACATATTGTACCATTATTTGCGTATAATATTGAAAATTGGAAAATTTCAATATTACTACGATCCAATGTTTAAACTTATCCAAGTTTTTTCTTTTTTTCTATTATCGAGATTTTTATATCTTCCAGAATATTTTTATTTTCATTTTCAACGTAACAATATTTGTATACGTTTTATCTTTTCGAATGTTTATACAGGCTAATATTTTATCGAGGAATACATGCTCTCTTTCTCTCTCTCTCTCTCTCTCTCTCTCTCTCATCTGAATGAATCTAATAATAATAATAATAATAGTAATAATAATATTGAAAGGAGCAAACGTAAACGATAACGTAGATATTTACTCGATAAATAATCGATTCGATGAAAGAGCTTTTAAGTTTGCACATATTCACAGTATTAACACTGCATTATGCACGTAGTTGATTCTTTCTCTCTCTTTCATTCTTTTTCTATCTGTGTATATGTGTGTGTGTGTGTGTGTAGTTCAACTAACCAAAATAGCGAACGGATATACCCCCTTCTTCTTTCGTGGAATATTTAAACGTGAAGCGGAATGTTCGCTCACGTCAGTTTCGAGCTACGTTGCACTTAACTCAGCAACGGTTTCTCTCGGCAAACGTTTTCGTGTATGCACGACACGAGCTTTTCAACAAAATACGATTATCTTCGTCGTCGTACATCTTCATTTACGTGTTGTGTGTATGTGTGTGTGCGTCTGTGCTTTTTTTCTTTCTTCCTTTCATTCTTCTTACGAGTAGAAAAATCTTCATTCTTCAAATATTTTATACGTAAATGTAGAACGTGTTGTGTTTTCTCAAGGAGAGTTGTATATTTTTTTTTAAATTTTTATCCTTGAGTTTAATCATCGAAGAATCGTAATAATAGTAATCTCTGAATTAAGACCATAATTATGAAAGTGGTTGTATGTCAAAATTTATAGAAAAATGAATTTATCTGTTAATTTCACACCACATTATTTTAAAATAAATTAATTCAATGTAATATTTAAGATATTGTCAAAAATGAAACATCAGATAGTGGTTGTAATTTCAACATTATATGAAATTCATTTAATATTCAAATGCAATTCATGAAATATATGATTTAGAATACTTTCGTAATTATGGATACAATTGACTCGTTAAGTTTTCACGTAATTTTGTATACACAAATATACACCCTGTTTTCTATCGTTAGGAATAGGACAATTTAAAGTTCCAAAAGTTAAAATTCAATCATCGAAGAGATCGTTATTGCAAGATTTACAAGATTACTTTCTATGAATGTAGAAAATGTTTCATATCGTTAGACAGAGAAGAATAGTCAAAATTTTCAATAATTTGTTGAAAATCTAAAGAATCCTAATCATAGAAATGTATTACACATCGAGTGATATTTGTTAGAGACATTAATTAACTTAATCAATTTTTCTTATATTTTGAAATTTAACCAAGAAGATACATTTACGTTACATCAGATAAATTATCGCGAAACATGTTATCATTAATATACATCTCGTATATAATTCTTTACTACTGAGACAGTTCGTGGAAGACAAAAATGTAGAGAAAGAAAGAGATAGAGAAAATGAATAAAAAAAAAAAAAGATGAAAATGAAAGAAGAGTCCTTCATTCAGCATCGCCAGTACCATAGTCGTTGTCGTTGTAGATCCAGTCGGAAGTTGAAAATGTAATATGTATTACGGTGTTCTGGGGATGAGTGGGAGGGAGAGGTCGTAACGACAGGAGAAAACGAGCCACGAGGAGGGTGGAAATGTCGACAAGAGAGAAACGAAGATGAGGAACGACAAACCAAAAGAGAGAAAGAAAGGAGAGTAAAAGGAAGAGGAGGAGGAGGAGGAGGAAGAAGAGGTGGAGGCACGAGGGAAAAGAATAAATTGTGAGATAAAATACAAGCTCTCTTTCTCGTCAAGAAAGATAGAAATATGTATATCTAAAAAAATAAAAAGAACAATATGGAATTTCGATTCGCAACCTGAACGAGAAAGCATTTCTTTTCAATATATTGGCAAGTTCAGCAACCGAAATTCGATCGAACTTGCAGAAAAAGAGTCGTTGCATCGATTCGATCTCAAAAATTCACGTCATGGTCCACTATCGTTTGTTCATTTCGTTGGTTTTTATAATAGTTGTTTCATGAGCTCTGTGCTCTTCTCTCCGAGGTCAGTCAGTCAGTCAGATTTTTTGCTTCTTCTTCTTCTTCTTCTTCTTACTTTCTTTTTATACATCTTTTTTTCCTATTTTCCAGGAGACCGTCTTTTTCGTTGAAACCTTTTCCTCTCTCGACCTCATTTTTATTTTATTTTATTTTTATTTTTATTTCTTTTTTTTATTATTACTTTGCTATTCCTTACCGTGTCCAAGACATATGCGTGTAGATATACGGGCGAATGTATGCAAAATCGCTAGCAGGATTTGCGGTTTGGAAGGAATAGAGCGCGTTACGCGGCCCGGTTGAAGTGGAGTGTGGAGGGGACGAGTGGGGTGTAGCGGGGTTAAAAAGTTTACGGGTCAATTGCGTTAGGGTAACTTTTTTGGTTTTTTTGTTTTTTTAATTTCTTTTTTTCCACTTTTTAGTTAGCGAAATTTTTTTTTTTCATTCGTTTACTAATTTACATCACTTTTCGACGTGCACTTTTTTACAACCTCTTTTTTTTCCCTTTCTCTCTCTTTTCCTCCAAATTTCATTTTCGATAATAAAAAAGAAAGATAAATGTGAATATTAATAGAACTATAAGATTGAAAGATTTCGAGAAAGTACAAAAAGTCTCTCGGCTATCTTTGAAGGAATTCAAAGATATCATAGAAGAAAAAGGGATAAAAATAAAAATAAAAAGAAATATTCGTAACATAGTACATATGTATTTACGTATGTATGTATGTATGTATGTATGTACGCTCGAGAGATGCATCTCATCAAGGAAAATTCGCTGTCTCAAGATTTCCCGTTCTCTCGTTTGGTAGAAGAAAAGCTTTTCTTTTATCCGGCAACGTAGAAAACGAATGCGACCGAGCGAGTCCAAAAGGAAGAAAAAGAAATAAATAAAGATAGTTGGAACGGGTGATAGTGGTGGTGGTGATGGTGGTGGAAGGTGGAGTGTGGGAGGGAGTTAAAGGTAGAGGGTAGAGGGTGTACCCCAACAGAGTAAAGACGATTTCTTCCAGGTTTCCTCGCTTGTTTCTTTCGCTATGAAACGAGAGGATGAGAATTCTTTTCCTTTCTTTCCTTTTTCTATTTTTCCTTTTTTTTTCTGTTTCTTTTCTTATTTTTCTTACTTTCTTCCTCGACGATCCTCTCGATCTCGAGTAGGAGCTTAGAATGAAACAGAAAGAGTAAAAGAAAAAGAAAAAGAGAAAGAGAAAGAGAGGAAAAGCAAAGGCGAATGGTATGCGAAAGAAAGGAGAGTAGATAAGGAGGGTTCCCTTGGTACGCAGATTAGGGAGAACGAGATGTACCCTAGGAAAGCACTTTTATCGTTGGACCAACCCCTACAAAATGACTTTTTTCGTCTTCGTTTCATGTAACGAGGTACAAATGGTTCTCTACCGCGAATCTTTCCTTTTTTCTTTCCCTTTCTCTCCCTCTTTCTTTCTTTCTTTCTCTTTTTTCCTGTGTACTTCGGTCAAGTAAAATAGTAAACAGTTGTTTTTTTTTTTTTTTTATATGAATCTTACCAAAGAATTTAAACTACAAAGGATCTTTTTTCCTTATCTATCCGTCTTTTTCTATGTTTCTTATTAAAGAAAGGTTGATAGAGGGGTAGAGGGAAGAAGGGGATTGAAATATATCTTTAAAAACGAATCACGATTATTCACGAGATGGAATTGCTAATAGATTTCTTTCTTTTTCTTCTTCTTTTTAATAATTTATCTAACCGCGTATAACATTTGCAAAAAGATTATTACGAAATTTTCAGGATTATAAAAACTAATGGGATTCTGAATGAAATAGATAAAAGTTAGTATAATCATGTTAAATCGTTTTAATATCTCTACGTTTTTCCATTTATTTTGTTTTTTTTTCTATCTTTTCTCTTCGTGCTCGGTGTATCATGGAAAATGGGATTGAAATATTGTTAGATAAGACCTTGTATTCCAAAGTAATGTTTTAATAATATTTGTCATATATAATTTTGAGAATAGACAAATTCTTATTCCCAATTAAAACGAGAAAGAATTTTTTTAAAAAAGAGAAAAAATAAAAAAATAGAGAAAATTTTACTAGGAATCGATGGATAGATACTTGTAATCGCATCAACGTTTAATTTGTTATCTTTTTTAATAAATGATGATTTTAACGTAATCCAATAATTTTCAATTATTCACAATTATTGTAGAACACTCTTTTTCTACTTTAGACTCCCGACGTTTTATCTTTTCATTTCGTTTTTATTCCTTTCTTTTTTCTTTTTTTTTCTTACTTTTACCTTTCGTACCTCGAAGAAACGTCTCTCGATAATAGTATTATCCTTAGGACAATGCAAAGAGAGACCAGTGAGATAAGCTACTTTGTAATTTCAAATACTGGACCCGACGAGAAGAAAGTAACAGACAGGGAGAGAAAGAGAGAGAGAGAGAGAGAGAGAAAGAAAGAAAGAGAATAGCCGATAGTACGAGATGTCTCTTTTCCCCTTATCACGATTTTCACGAAATATCCTTTTGCTTTCGCTCCACGAATTTCTTTTATTTATTTTTTCCCCCCCATTTTCTTCCTCCTGTCCTCTTCATCCTTTCCTTATCCTTTTTTTCCCCTTTTCCTCCTCCTCCTTTTCCTCCTTTTACGTCGACCCGATTTATCTTCTTATTAAGATAAACGAACTCGTTGAGGTGGGGTGAGTTTAGGGTGAGGTTGGGTGATTCGTAAGAGTAGGAAGGGAGGGGGTTAGGTGTGGGGGAGATAGAATGAGGATGACAGGACAAGGGGAGTAGATGAACGAAGAATAACGGATTTGTTTGCGAGCAAACAATTTATTATCTTCACGAGATCGTTACACGAACATTTCTACCTCCTTCCCCAATCTTTCTCTTCTTTTTTCTTCCTTTTTTCTTTTTTTCTTCCTCTATCTCTCTCTCTCTCTCTCTCTCTCTCTTTTTATACCTACTTTCCAAGGTTGGTAGCATAAACTTTCGTACATGCATCGACGATACAACACATCAACCTCCCCGTCGGCTTTCACTCGATTCGCATAAAATCGACTCGATGAAAAGTGGAAAAATTTTGTTATGAAAGGGTGTCTACTTTCATACGTGTATGTAAATATTTTTATATACATGTATATGTGCGTGTGTAACCTCTTTTTACTCGTATCACGAAGGTATTCATTCGGCTTTGGGCTTCCTACAAGCTAGCTTTACCTCACCTGTTACACTTTCGTATTCCTTCAATGTTGCGATAGACGTAGTCAGGCAAAAATAGAAATAAAAATCAAATCCTTCTCCTGAAAGAGGATGGATGCATGTAAGTAAATACATTTTACATATAATACATATGTATCGTACGTATATACGAAGTAGTACGCAGTAATATAATTGCTATATCTTTAGTATATATATACTTTTAAATACTTTTAAAATAAATGTTTCCATTTAATTTTACGCGCAAATAATAATTGCTTAACCACCACCACCACCACCACCACCACCACTCAACCCTTTTCGACGAATATTTTTTCCTCTTATTTATTTTATTTATTTTTTTTTTATAAATAATTATTTCTTTTAAATGAATACTTTTTAAACGTAGGGAATAAATTAAAAGAATTTTTTCTTTCTTTTATTTGAACTTTTTTAATTTCTTTCTTTTCGAGTTGATATATATGAAAGAATATGTAAAAATTCGATCGTAGAATCGTGAGATTTTATTGGAATGATTATTGTTTTTAATTCTCTACTTAATGTTAGAGAAGAATAAGAATAAGAAGAAGAAGAGAGAGTGAGAAGAGGTGTCAGGGGAAAGGATACGAAGGAAATTATTTTTCGAAATAGGCAAAAATGAGATAAGAATTTATATTCTTTTTTTTATTTTAAACACGTTCGAGAGTTTATTACAGGAAGGATCTTACCTATCGTTTGATCGTCCATTGCGTCCATTTTTTTCTTTCTCTATTCGCGAGAAGTGAACCGGAAAAGGCGATCGATCGTTCGTCTTTCTTTTTTTCCTTCTTCCTTACATTTTTTTTTGTGTCTTTTTCCCTCTATCTCTGTCTCTCTTTCTTTTTCTCATATTTTCTTTTTTTTTTTAGTCTTATTTTTTTCTCTCTATCCTCTTTACGTTCTCAAACGACAGGGTGCATTTTTCAGAATAGTATGAGAAATGGGAAGGAATAAAAGGAGAGACGTTTTTATTAGAGACACACACCGAGGAGAAGAGGGAGGTCGTCCCTTTGAAATAGTGAATTAACTGTTTGGAAAATGCGAGATGATTGTTCGAGGGAATAACATTATTATTATTATTATTATTATTATTATTATTATATTCAATTTATACGTTTCTCCATTCTGTTGATCTTGCATTTATTTTGATATTATTTTTGTATCCTACTAACGAACGATTTAATCACTTGATGTATGTTCTTCTTCTTCTTTTTTTTTTTCTTTTCATACCCGCATGTACTGGATTCAAATTAATTTTTTATCATTAAGTATGTATATATATATATATTCATTTCAATTTCATCGCAATTTATTTTCCAACATTTTATACCCTTCGTTCGAATGTTAATTTAACGAAAGATTTACATCGCTCGATTCAGATTTTCTTTGATTGAATTATTTTATACGATTAACGACGGATTTTGCGTTAATTAAATTGTACATTAAATGTTTTTTCCCCGTAATACAAAAAAAGTTTCATCTATTTATTATTTATAAAAGTAATACAATATAATATAATTTTAAATTATGTTTCCACGTTTTTTTATGAAAAGGGATGAAGTACATGATTATATTCTCGTATGAATTGTATTACGATTTAACATCAACGATACTTTCTATCAAATAAAACGAATTATTCTCAACGCGTATTAAATATTAATATTAATAAATGCATTACTTTTTTTTTAGTAAAAGAAAAAAAAATACCTAATTAAAACAATATATTTAAATCGTTGAATAAAAAATATAAATCGTTCTTATCAAGGATGAACGAATCTTTAGCACTTTTAAAGAACAAAAAAAAGGAAAATAACAGTAAAAAGATTTGAATACGGGGGTGGGCGAAGGATTTTGTAATAAGATCGGATGATCGGTCAAAGGACATCTTCCATCTTTGATTTCTTCGTGAAACTCAAAAGACGATAAGGAAGAGGAGAAAGAGAAGGAGGAGGATGAAGTGGAGAGGACGAATAGGACGAGTAGAGAGACGATGTCATAGACGTTCTTGGTTCAGAGACGATTTGTTAAATCGTCCAAAAGCTTGGACCACCCAGTGGCAGTAGTGTTAGGTTCTGGTGATGCTGAGAGACGGAGTTTATCGCGATCGAATGTACCATCCTTCACCTTCAGGTACCTTCCTTCCTTCTCTCTCTCTCTCTCTTTTACTCGAGAACAGCTCTCTCTTCTCCCAGGACGCGGTGCACCGAAGCGATAGCCAGTCTCAAAGCTCGTTTCGCGTGGAATCGCGTTCGAGACGATTCATTGGCAGGAGTATCGGCCGACAGATCGATTACTTTACTCTCCCGTCTTCTATACATATATATATATATGTATTCGTGTATGTGTGTGTTTATATATTTATGTAGTATATATATACGTGTAGACACATGTATGGAATTTTATATAAGTGAAAATGGGCAAGTAGAGTATGTATGTTCGTGTATATATATAAATGTATATATATATACATATACATGGCTATATATTTATATAGGACATTTATATATATATAGGGAAACGTTCGAATATATCGGAAGCTGGATCGAGAATGAATCGCCTGGTCGTGGCTATTACCCCGCCAGTTTACGACGCTTTTCTACGAAACGAGAGGAAGTCGAGTTTTATGGGAGCTTACGCTCGAAAGAATCGCGAAATGTATATATATATAGCCGAGATTACTCGAGTTTTAATTATTTTAAGATAGTCTCAGATCGGATAATATTTTTAAGTATACTATATTTATGTATTTTTCTATCGGTTGACTATGATGATGAGTTTAGACGATTTCAACAAATTTTATTACCATCCATTAACTTCCGAGTTGATCGAGACATTTCTTCCAATTATCTCTTATCATACTGTTATATGAATAATTATAAACAAAATAGTTAAGAGTAAATAATTTAAATAAATTAATTATGAAATCGAATTGAATTAATCTTAAACTCAATATTTCTTTTTTTTTTCCTTGTATTACAGTAAAATAAATTAAATCGATTGAAAATATTAATCAACATTTACTTGGGAAATTAAAGAAACCAAAATTTATATGTATATAATATATTTATTATTATAAAAAAATTAATAACATTGGTTTATATAAAGCGTGCAATTATTAAAACAGTTTATAATATGAACGAGACATTGTATCAAATTGCAATATCGTTATCATAGATATACGGAACATAAATATATACATTTAATACTTATATATCCATGTTTATCGATATATATAAATATATATATCCGAAACGATACATATCATACTATACAATTTCTCGATAGGTGTAGGAACGATCCGGAAAACGGCAATAAGATCGATTTATATCCCGCGAGATATCCCGTGGGGGAGGTTCTCGCGCGAGAGTTCCAATGAAATTTTCATCGACGTGCATCTTCCACTCTTATTTCTTTCTTTCTCTCTCTTTTTCTCTCTTTTTCTCTCTTTCACTCACTCACTCAGACTCTTTCTCATATGATATCAAAACGTGATCTATTTATCCCGCGAAGGATATCGGAAAGAAGCTTGTGAGGGTCGAGAAAAGTAACATCGAGGAAAGATAGAAGGATAAAAAGATAGAAAAAGAGAGAGAGAGAGAGAGAGAGAGAGAGAG
>JACGTP010000023.1:1956184-1984490 GCA_023678845.1 Mischocyttarus mexicanus | reverse complement strand
TACACGTGTACCATTTCTTTATTTATTTTTGTTTGTTTGTTAACGAAGGGGATTAAATCTAATATGATATAAGTAAAAGAAAAAAAGAACAAAGTAGTATTAAATGATAAAGTATTGCCGTAGATGTTCAGGTATTTTCTTTTTCTTTTTATCTACGGTTGACTGAAATATAATTATGTCTAACGTAATTATTACAAAACTTCTACAAGTATGTTCTATTCTGTAAACTTGAAGAATATCAAAGGTGGGAACAGGCTCAACGAGTAAATTATTATTTTGTCTCATGTGCCATTTTGTGGATACATGATTAATTATAGTGAAATGATATAGCTTTTTATTAATATTGAATAATCGTAATAAAATAATATAATGTAGCTTTACGCTTATCTCATAGTATTGCTGAAACAGATTTGAACTTAATTATTCTTTTTTTCTCATTTTTGCTTTTTTTTTTCTAGCTTTAATATGTATGAATTAAATAATATTGTTTGTGTGTCATTTAATATTTAAGTTGATTTATCTCTCTTAGGAGATTATGATCTTTCTAATGCAACATGTGACAAAAAAAAGGCGCAATTATTTTTTGAGACTGAATTCTTTTTCTTTTGGATAAATATTCTATTTTATTAAAAACGAATATATTCAAGAAAGAATGTTTCAATGAAAAATGGTTTTTTTATAATGGATATATATATATGTAATATATTATTCCATACGTATGTGTATAAGCATGTAGTATTATTAAAATGTTACATTTTTTACTGTTTTAATGAACAAGACATTGCTTTTATATGCACTATAAGCGTTGAAAACTAAATCTGGATTCTACTAACAATATTTATACGATTGTACTTAAATATTTCAAAATAGTAAAATAAAATACTATCGTTTGTAAAAACATCAAAAATTTAATAATTATATCGTTAAAATCGTATAAAAATATTTATTATATCTACTATTTCATTTATTTCGTGTTAAAAAAAAAATAATAAAAAATTTAATTATACAACATTTTTATACTATCAAGGAGATGTAGTTATCTTCGCTGTGATAAGAATAGCAAAATATTTTATACTTTTGTCAATATAATTATTACTCCAGAGTGACTTATGCGTAAATTGAATTTGTAAAATTATTATATACAAAACGAATTTAATATTTTATTATAATTTTATTATAATATTCATATGTATAACATAATACAGTTACCTAATAAAGAGAAATTATTTCTTTCTGATAAAATATTTGGTTAAACTTGTAATTCAAGAAGAAAATGATGGACCTAAAATACTTTCTACAATTGGGTACCAATTTTTTTCTTTTTTGACAATTTAAAAGGCTTGTACCTTTCGTTCAATGTATAATATGCAGTCCAGAAAAAATTTACTGTCGGTCACATCTTTCCAAAGTATTAGTTTGTAACACTCTCATATTGCATCATTTTCATATTGCATGGTATTTCAATAAATCTTCGAGATGAACGTTGTTTTTTTATTTTGAAAAATTTGTTTCATATCTAAAGTACTTAACAGTGTTTTAATTCTCAATCCATGGTATATTATATATATATTTATATATGCATGTTAATCATTTTATCTTTCAGATGTTTCATTTGCTATAGGTGAAAGAGAAACGCATAGGATTTTGATATAACACAAGAAACTATATTTTTTTTTTTTAACATCAGATAAAGAAACTAGAAAATACTAAAATAAAGCCAAATAAAATTAAATAAGCCCTAATAAAGTTTAATAAACTCAAATAAAGCAAAATAAACTGTGACCGGTAACCGGCCACATTTCTTTCTCTCTTCCTTCAGCCATTTTTACGCTGGTGACCGGCTATCAGTTTTCTCGCGTAGCCACGCCCTCCCTACTACCTAACACGCTACAGGCTAAACCACGCCTCTCGACTACATATCGCGTTAACGCTCCTTGCTGATCACTTCGTAACCAACCAAATCTGCGGGTCACCCATCCGAGAAAGCTACCGAGTGAAATGAAAAAAGTTTTAATAAATTTAAATAAACTAAAATAAAAGTAAAATGAAATGAAATAAACTACTATGCAGTTAAATAACAACACGTTCGTTCTCCTATAACTTTCGAATTCTTTTATATAAATTCGTTTTATCCCATTCTGTTAATTTAATCAAATGATACATACACACACACACACATACAGACACACAAAAAACAAGCCGTATGTACACGCAAACAGAGGCTTTTTTTAATTCGTATCACGACATATGCAACCAACTATTCTTATAAATTCGTCAAGTCGAACCACAATACTAAACTTAACTATTAATTAAAAAATGCATTAATAATTTTCACTCCTTTTAGGTAAATATTCTGTTAGATTTAGACAGACGTATATTCACGCACATGCACATAGAATAAGATTTCTTAGAAGTGGTGTAAGTATAACGAGAATAATATTCGAAATGAATAGAATTAATCCCCTCCGATAAACATGTAAACAGCTTTCGAAAAAAAAAACTTTAATAGCTTATTTCAAACCAGTCTAACAGTGGATTTCGAGGAGGAAGGTACGCAGAACTTATACTTATTACATNGCTTTTTTTAATTCGTATCACGACATATGCAACCAACTATTCTTATAAATTCGTCAAGTCGAACCACAATACTAAACTTAACTATTAATTAAAAAATGCATTAATAATTTTTACTCCTTTTAGGTAAATATTCTATTAGACTTAGACAGACGTATATTCACGCACATGCACATAGAAAACGATTTCTTAGAAGTGGTGTTAGTTTAACGAAAATGACATTCGAAATAAATAGAATTTATCCCCTCCGATAATCATGTACACAACGTTTAAAAAAAAAACTTTAATAGTTTACTTCGAGCCGGTTTAACGGTGGATTTCAAAGAAGACACATCGAACGTATTATATTATTCCAAGCTTTTATATTATAATATATATTTTCTTTAATAATTTAGCAATTAATTTAGACTAATCCACTACTCTAATGCATTCTACTTATATTTTAGATTCTACTAAACCCAGATACATTGATTAAGACATAACAAACTTTTTAACTTACTTCGAATATAGAAAGAGAAAAGTTGTTGACGTTGCTAACAAAGGGGATAAATTCTATTTATTTCGAATATTATTCTCGTTAAACTAACACCACTTCTAAGAAATATTATTTTCTGTGAATGTGCGTGAATACATGTCCATAAATCTAACAGAAGATTTATCTAAAAAGAATGAACGTTATTAAGACATTACTTAATTAATATTTCGATCCAGTATTGAGGTCGAGTACGTAGAATTTATCTAAAAACATATAAAATAAAAAGATATTAAAATTATTTTATATTCTGAATAACGTTAGAAAGATTTTAATGCTTGAACCAATATATATGTGTTAGTACAATTTAAAAAATAAGTAGAGTGCATTGGAGTAATAGACATAAGCTAAATAATTGTTAAATTATCATAGGAAATAATTATTATAATTTAAATGTAATAAGTATAAGTTATGCGTACCTTTCTCTTCGAAATCCACTGTTTGACTGGCATGCGCATAGAATAAGATCTCCTAAAATTAGCGCATGTGCAACGAAAGTAATATTCGAAATAAATAGAATTAATCCACTCCGATAATAATGTAAACAGCTTTCGAAAAAAAAACTTTAATAGCTTAATTCAAACTATTCTAACAGTGGATATCGAGAAGGAAGGTACACAAAGCTTACACTTATTACATTTAAATTATAATATTCATTTTCCATGATAATTTAACAATTATTTACAATATGTCTACTACTCTAATACACTGTTCTTGTATTTAAGAATGTTCTAACACGTATACTTTGATTTTAAAATTACATTCTTTCTAACATAATTCAAAATAGAAAATAATTTCAATATCTTTTAATTAAATATGTTTTTAAAAAAATTCTACCAGCTGGACCTCAATACTAGACTAAAGAATTTATTAAAAAATGCATTAATTATTTTCACTCCTTTTAAATAGATATTCTGTTAGATTTAAACTTGTAGACACGCACATACGCATAGAATAAAATTTCTTTGAAGTGGTGTTAGTTTAACGAGAATAATATTCGAAATAAAAAGAATTAATCCCTTCCGATAATCATGTAAACAACTTTTGAAATTAAAACTGTCATAGATAATAACGAGCCAGTCTAACAAAAGATTTCGAGGATAGAGGTACGCATAACTTATACTTATTACATTTTAATTATAATATTCAATTCTTTCGATTAATTAAGAATCATTTAGCGAGGATCTACTACTCTAATGCATCCCCCTTCTCATTTATGAGAATATTGTAACACGTAAACTTTCTAAATCTTTGTAAAAAACGTTGCAGTTGTCTTTTAAAAGTTTCCTTATATTTAAAGTAAGTAGAAACGTTTGGACTTTTTTAAATACCTCGTCTGAGCTACATATTTTAATATGAATGATTTGCAACTAAAGATTGAAACGATGTGATTATCTCTATAATTTTTATTGGAGAACAAATTATGTATAGAACGAAAGCTACAAGCATTCTACGTTATCTGATGTCAAATAAAGAAATTATAGTCTTTTCTGCGATATGAAAATCGCAAGCGCTTTGATCTGTTGACAATAGAAATGGAAATATCTAAAGGATGAAAAGATTGTACAGGGTCCTTATATATATACATATAAGATATACCAGCGTTTTGAAAGTACAAACGTTTCTACTCACTATAAATATAACAGAAACTTGTGGAAAGCAATAGCAACGTTTATTTCAAAGATATATGAAATACCTGGCCTGAGCTACATATTGGAATATTAGTGTTTTACAAACTAAAGATTGAAACGACGTGACCATTAGTATAATTTACCAGGGGCCCAGATTTTGAAAGTTGAATGCAAAAACAAAAGAGTACTTACCTTGGTGTACGTTTGGTCCTGAGATTGTATATGATCGACAGCGAATTAGCTTCCTAAATTCCTCCCGAAATCTACAACGCCAGTTGTCAGATCATAATTCGAAAGACTGCAGAGTAGGATTCTGGTTCGAAGAGGAGTTAATTCTAGAAAAATTTCAAATTATTAGTAAAGTGAAGTTATTTTCTTAAAAAAATTTAAAATGGTTTCACAGGTAGTTACACATAACGCACTATATAATACGATTTTAATCGCGACCGAACACGGATGCATTGTAGTAAACGCAATATTGTTCAAGTATTTTAAATCTAAACACGAACAGATTTTACTATAATATTTGACCTGGTAGTAGATAATAGGATCTAAGTGATAACTGCTGAACGACTTAGTACCGAAGTAAGTTGTTACTACAACTAATATTTAGAAAGTCTCTCTTTCAATATTAAAATATTCAAATATTTGTAATTAACTATCTTTATAAAGACTGTTTATTATTACAAGTTGTTCCTTTGAGTGCAGAATAGACTATCTTTAAAAAGACTGTTGATTAACACAAGTTCCTTTGAGCGCAGAATAGACTATCTTTAAAGTGACTGTCTTTGAAAATAATGAAGTTGGAAGAGAGACTTTCAATAAAACTTATTGTGAAATGTGAAATATTCGAAATTAGCAAGTAAATTATTTAACAGAATTCGGATTTCGAAACTAGACGAATGACTGCAGATTTCAGACTGACTCACGGAGGCTAAAGCAACCACTAACATCGGCTACTAGTCGTCAGGGAGGGAGTAGCTCCCACTAGCATAAAATGCGTCCCCCACTACTTTGAAGATTTATTGAAATACCACTGACGACGAAAATGACGCAATATGAGTGTATTCCTAACACAGATAAAAAAATGCTTTCTCACTGTAAACGTTTAGGTTTTGTCCATTCTATTGTTCCTTTCTTGTAAGAAGAATGCCGGTTCGTAAGCGTCTAGAGCTTACGCTAGTGTGTGTATGTGCGGATGTTTATTCATAAGATTAATATCTTAAGATTAAAGTATAAAGAAAATATTGAAAATCCGATTCTATTATGTATTATTTCCTTTGCTGTTTTCCCTGATTCTACCGACACCGCATTTTAATTTAAATTATCGTTATGTTTAAATATCAATTTTATTATGTCCTTTTTTCATTCCTCTCTTTTATGATTGCGTCGATATCGCATCTAGATTTCCTATCTTATTTTTTTATATTTTTTAATTATTATATATATAATCATTCAGATCACCGTATAGTATTCTATATACTTTCTCACGAATACTTAAAAATTTTAAATAGTTTTCATATTGAAAAAGAATTGTAAATTAGTAACATTTCAATGTCATAATTAACATATATTCGTTATTAATACTTTGATATTAAAAACCAATAAAGATTCAAGTTAAAATTAATGACATATTATACATAGAACGAAAGCTACAAGCCTTCCACGTTATCTGATGTCAATAAAAAAAAATATAGTCTCTTGTGTTATATAAAAATCCTATGCGTTTCTCTCTTTCACCCATAGCAAACGAAACATCTGAAACATAAAATGATTTTACAACGTATTTATATATAATACGTATATTCCAAATCGTTTAAAGTTGCCTACATGATTATCGGAGGGGATAAATTCTATTAATTTCGAATATTATTCTTGTTATACTTACACCACTTCTAGGAAATTTTATTCTAATCGCATGTGCGTGCACATACACGTCTAAATCTAACATGAGATTTATTTGAACAGAATGAAAGTTATTAAGACATTATTTAATTAATATTTCTAGCTAGTAATGACATCTCAAATGAATAATGTTTATTCAGAAGCTCAGATATGCATATCACTTGCATAGGAAGAAAACTGCACACACGTATAGGTGACGCGAAATAAATGTCATATTCTTAATGTTATTGTTTCACCTTCCGACGCTCGAAGGATTTTACTTGCCATGGAATGCATAGCATATACAATATGATAAACATTATATGGAAAGTAAAACACCAGTGCCCAGGTCTAACCACGAGGAGGTAACCGCTACTGAAGACCCAAGAGAGATGTGAAAATCTTTAAGATTGCAACATTCGAACAAGATATCTAACGAAGAACTTTTTTTAAAAATAATTGTAAATAGCATCTGCCTAAGGGTAAGAATTGAAACAAATTAAGAATAATTATCGATATAATAGAAGAAAGTGTGAGTACAAAATGACTAAATGAAAACGGGGAGCGAATTCGAATGGAATTGAAATAACAACGATGATTAAAATTAAATTTAAAAACATATTGAATAAAAAGATAGTGAAATTCGTTTGTATTTTGAATTACGTTAGAAAGAATATTATGTATAAACCAATGTATACGTGTTAGAACATTTTTAAATATAAGAAGGGTGCATAAGAGTAGTAGACATGTGCTAAAAAATAGTTAAATTATTGTAGGAAATTAGTATTATAATTGAAATGTAATAAATATAAGTTATGCGTACCTTTATCCTTGAAATCCTTTGTTAGACTGGCTCGATATTATCTATGACAGTTTTAATTTCAAAAGTTGTTTACATGATTATCGGAGGGGATAAATTCTATTAATCTCGAATATTATTCTCGTTACACATGCGCTATTCGTAGAAGATCTTATTCTCAGAGCATGTGCGTGCATACACGTCTTATTCTAACAGAATATTTATCCGAAATAAATGAAATTAATTAATACATTTTGTAATTAATAATTTGGCCCAGTAATGACATCCCGATCGTAGAATTTATCTAAAATCGTATAAAATAAAAATATATAGAAATTATTTTATGTTTAAAGTTAAAAAGTATGTAATGTTTTAACCAAAGTATACGTGTTAGTATAATCTGAAAAATAAGTAAGGTGCATTAGAGTAGTAGACATATGCTAAATAATTATTAAACTATCATAGAAAATGAGCATTATAATTTAAATGTAATAAATATGTAAACGTTTTAACTTTGTCCACTCTATTGTTCATTTCTGAGGAGGAAATGAAGGTTTGTATGCAATAGCGCCTGTGC
The DNA here is from genome assembly GCA_023678845.1 of Mischocyttarus mexicanus. Classification (NCBI taxonomy): domain Eukaryota; kingdom Metazoa; phylum Arthropoda; class Insecta; order Hymenoptera; family Vespidae; genus Mischocyttarus; species Mischocyttarus mexicanus. The sequence continues at coordinate 1,976,493 of JACGTP010000023.1, read as the reverse complement.
AATAGTGTGAGTATGTACGGATGTTTATTTAGGATATCGATATCTTTAGATAAAAGTTTAAAGAACATAGGCGATATGCGTAGAGTTTGAGAGAAGCCGATTCTCCTTTGTTGGATGAAAATAATATAAAGATAGTCGATCAGTATAGTGAAAGGGGGGTGGTTACACGTGTCAATCAAACAGAAGATATATCTGAAAGAAGTAAAAGTTACGAAAACATTTTTTTATATACATTTTGGCTCAGTAACGACATCTGATTCGTAGCATTTGTCCAAAAACATATGAAATAAAAAGATATCGAAATTATTTTATATCTTGAATAACGTTAGAAAGAATTTAATATTTAAACTGATGTATACGTGTTAGAACATTCTTAAAATTAAGAAGGGTGCATTAGAGTAGTAGACATACGCTAAATAGTTGTTAATTAATCAAAAGAATTAAATATTTTAATTTAAATGTAATAAGTATAAGTTCTGCGTACCTTCCTCCTCGAAATCCACTGTTAGACTGGTTTGAAATAAGCTATTAAAGTTTTTTTTATCGAAAGTTGTTTATATGATTGCCGGTGGGGATTAATTCTGTCCTTTTCGAAATCTATTGTTTGACCGGCATGCGCAAAGAATAAGATCTCCTACAAGTAGCGCATGTGCAACGGGGATAATATTCGAGATTAATAGAATTTATCCAATCAGATAATCATGTAAACAACTTTCGGTAAAAAAAACTTAAATAGCTTATTTCAAACCAGTCTAACAGTGGATTTCGAGAAGGAAGGTACGCAGAACTTATACTTATTACATTTCAATTATAATATTAATTTTCTATGATAATTTAACAATTATTTAGCATAGGTCTACTAGTCTAATGCACCCCCCTTCTTATTTATGAGAATATTGTAAAACGTAAACTTTCTAAATCTTTGTAAAAAACATTGCAGTAGTCTTTCAAAAGTTTCCTTATATTTAAAGTGAGTAGAAACGTGGGGTCTATTCAATCGATAGTATATTTTATATGTATATGTAAACGTACGTTTCACAGGCTTTTCAGCGTTCAGATGTTTGTTTTGTTACAGGTGTGAGAGAGAAACACGTGAGATTTTTATATCAGGCAATAGACTTTAATTTTTTTAATTGACATCAGCATACGGAGAAGGCTTTCAGCTTTCGTTCTATGCATAATATGTCTTTGAAAAAAAATCCTAGCGGAAATGACGTCGTTTCAAATCTCAGATTATAAATCACACAGGTCTGAAAATGTAGCTCGGACAAGGTAAAACTCTCTTCCTTCAGCCATTCTTACGCTGGTGACTGGCTATCAGTTTCCGCGTGTAGCCACGTCCTCCCTACTACCTGACACGCTATAGGCTAAACCACGCCTCTCGACTACATATCGCGTTAACGCTCCTTGCTGATCACTTCGTAACCAACCAAATCTGCGGGTCACCCATCCGAGAAAGCTACCGAGTGAAAAGAAAAAAGTTTTAATAAATTTAAATAAACTATAATAAAAGTAAAATGAAATGAAATAAACTACTATGCAGTTAAATAATAACTCGTTCGTTCTCCTATAACTTTCGAGTTCTTTTATCTAAATTCGTTTTATCCCATTCTGTTAATCTAATCAAATGATACATACACACATACACACACATACAGACACACAAAAAACAAGCCGTATGTACACGCAAACAGAAGCTTTTTTTAATTCGTATCACGACATATGCAACCAACTATTCTTATAAATTCGTCAAGTCGAACCACAATACTAAACTTAACTATTAATTAAAAAATGCATTAATAATTTTCACTCCTTTTAGGTAAATATTCTGTTAGATTTAGACAGACGTATATTCACGCACATTCACATAGAAAACGATTTCTTAGAAGTGGTGTTAGTTTAACGAAAATTACATTCGAAATAAATAGAATTTATCCCCTCCGATTATCATGTACACAACGTTTAAAAAAAAAACTTTAATAGTTTACTTCGAGCCAGTTTAACGGTGGATTTCAAAGAAGACACATCGAACGTATTATATTCCAAGCTTTTATATGATAATATACATTTTGTTTAATAATTTAGCAATTAATTTAGATTAATCCACTACTCTAATGCATTCTACTTACATTTTAGATTCTACTAAACCCAGATACATTGATTAGGACAAAACATACTTTTTAACTAACTTCGAATATAGAAAGAGAAAGTTGTTGACGTTACTAACAAAGGGGATAAATTCTATTCATTTCGAATATTATTCTCGTTATACTTACACCACTTCTAAGAAATATTATTTTCTGTGAATGTGCGTGAATACATGTCCATAAATCTAACAGAAGATTTATCTAAAAAGAATGAACGTTATTAAGACATAACTTAATCAATATTTCGATCCAGTATTGAGGTCGAGTACGTAGAATTTATCTAAAAACATATAAAATAAAAAGATATAGAAATTATTTTACATTCAAAGTAAGTTTAAAAGTATGTAATGCTTGAACCAATATATATGTGTTAGTACAATTTAAAAAATAAGTAGAGTGCATTGGAGTAATGGACATAAGCTAAATAATTGTTAAATTATCATGGAAAATGAATATTATAATTTAAATGTAATAAGTATAAGTTCTGCGTACCTTCCTCCTTGAAATCCACTGTTAGACTGGCTCGAAGTAGGCTATTAAAGTTTTTTTTTCGAAAGTTGTTTATATGTTTATCGGAGGGGATTAATTCTTTTAATTTCGAATATTATTTTCGTTATACTTACACCCTTCTTTATGCTCCTTATTTTCTTATTACTTTATTTCCTAATTTTTATATCTTTCTTTTGCCAATTTCTTTTTATTCCGACATGTGGTCGTTAAATCGTTTCTCTATATCTTTTGTTTTCTTACTAATCTTGCTTATTCCTTCGTATACCCGTATCCAATCAAAAGTATAATTTGCTCCCTCGTGAAGCATGGGGAGCGCGGCAAATTCAAATTAAAGAAAGTATACTAAATAACGATTCAATATTTTACTTACCTTGTGATGTATATTTTTATTACCTAAATTTTTGAACACCACGATACGTACACTTATTATTTACACTTATATGAAGACTGTAATTGTTAAGGGGATCGTAATTCAAACCACGTAAATCAATATGTATCGTTCGTCTCGTTTCTAATTATTGAAGTAATAACAGTGTGAGGTCGCTCTCTTTCATGATCTCTGCTCAATTGTTTCTGACGCAATGAATTACTAACACAATGATACGTTTGATCTCTGCTCACTTGTTTCTGATGTTGGTGTGTATTACTCACACCATGATACGTAGAAATTTTTGGAAAATTTGATCTGGACCACGAACCGTAGCTCTGATGAAAAAAAAAATTTACAAAAATATGTCCGGGAATATAATGAATAACTCATAAAATTTTCACGGCGATTGGGTGTATAGTTTTTGAATTCACTTGCGACATACATACACGAATTCATTTTTATATATATAGATTTAGTCTACCTTTTATATCGTCATATGCTTCGCTTTACATTTTCAACATTTTTTGGGACAATCGAATAATTAATTTTAAGCACTTGTAAGTAGAGAATTTACTGAAAAAACGTCATTGATGAAACATATACAGAAAAAAAACTTGAATAATTTATTTCTCTGAATAATTAAGCATTCCTTATCCTTTAGACTTTAATAGTCTTATATTATTTCTGGGAGTATAAATACCATTGTTATTTTTAAACATTTTTAATGTTAATAATAATTTATTTACGTGGTAATTATATAAATTAAATTTTTAATTATACGGTGAGAGACATTTAGCCGTGTATGTTCTCAGAAATAAAATACCAATTGTGTTATACCGAATGTAGCATGAAAAAAAAAAGAGAAAAAACATCAAATTTTGAGAATAATTTTAGATTAGATTAGATTAGAAAAAAAAAACAACAAAAAAAATGACCAAAGGCTTTTAACGTAAATCGGACCAACAATATACATATATTGTTCTCTGGAATGTCTCCATATGAAAACTCTAAATAGCCAAACACATTATTATAAATGTTGGAGTATCGAGACGAATTATTTGTATTTAAAAATAAAAGAAAATCCGTATTCGTCTATTCTTCAAATCTTACAACGTGACATCGTGCGTCATGCTTAACTATCGTGTTTACTTTTTATAATATCATATATACGTGTATATACCCAGTTAACATATAACGTTAATATGACATTAACATGACGTCATTTTTGAAAAATGACCTAAATCGAACGTCATATTAACGTTTTGTGTTAATTGGGTAAATATACATGCACGTATATATAATCACTATTCTTATGAGTACAAATAGACGATAAATGCTTTCATTTCTAACTCTCTTATTCGATACTATTTCCTTTAATAGTATTATTAATAATCAATAATATATAATAATAATAATAATAATAATAATAATAATAATAATAATAATAATAATATAATGTTACTAATTTGTAAATTTTAATATTACATATAATCAAAAAATATCTATATTGTTTTCTTTTTTTCTTCCTGTAGTGTGTTTTAAACCCTTCCTATTGCGTATTACAATAACGTGTAATAATAAAGTATTATCAAAGTACAAACTCTTTAATCATACTAATTTTTATTATCTAACAATGTTCTCTCTCTCACACACACAAACACACACACACACTCTCTCAGTTTCGGCAATAATTAATTATTCTTATGTTTTTTTAATACCGTTTAGATAATATTTTATTGAAAGAAAAAACAAAACAAGCAAACAAACTAAAAAAAAAAAGAAAAAGAAAAAATTGGCAGCATTAGAAAATTAGTCGTGTTACGTCTTCTTCCACAAAGTTTTATCAAATCCCTTTTATTTTCTTTCATATGATTTAAAAAGAAATATAAAAACAAAAAACAAAAATAAGAATAAAATAAAAATTAAAAAAGAAAAATCAAAGAAAATAAAGAATCGTTTAAAAAAATTCTATGGCGTACCAGACAGCCATATTATCATCATTTTTATTTATTCATCTCTTTTTTTTTTATATATTTATTTTTGATTTTTTGTTTTTTTCTTTCTTATTCTTTCATTCATTCATTCATTCGTCCTTTCGTTCTTATAATCAAATCACTCTCTCACGCATGCACGTACACACAAATACATACGCACAGATAATTTTTTACGATTAAGAAACATATTAATTTTCTTTCTCTCTCTCACACACATGCACACACAGACGCGTACCCACACACACGCGCATTCATACGATATTTTAAATCTTTTTTCGTGTACGTTGATTTGGGCTTTAATGAAAAGATATGTGAAACGGAGGGATAAAATATTCCCCCAAGTTTCTGTGTCCTATTACAAGTGTACTGATTTCAACGTACGTATTTGTTTATATATAAATATATATATATAATAGATAAAGGCCACAAGTGTTTAATATATAGAAATTGCGCTTATCAGTAATAATAGTAATAATAATATAGAAATTCGCACGTGCAGAAAATACAATTAAAACTTATCCATTAAAAGCCATTCGTATAAAGTTTTATGGCTTTTTTTCTCTCTCGTCATCATTTTGTCGTCTCTCTGTGTTGCGTCTAGAATTCGCTGGGAGAAGAAGAGATAAAGAAAAAAAAAAAAATATTCGCTTAATCAATTATTTTCATAGGTCCAATACACTTTTCGTTGTTAAATATTGTAAGTGTGTTTTTTCTATTTTGCTTTTATATAAAACACAAAACACACACACACACACACACACACACACACAACATGTAACGTTCTCGACAGTATTCGTCAGTATTCTTCGAATTCATTAAAAAAAAAAAACATCTCTTTCTCAGATAATTATTTGTTTCTTTTTAAATATAGAAAAAACTTGTCCCAAATCTAAAACTATTTTATACATATATATCATTTAATTTCATAGGTATAGTTAATACATCGCCATTTAATTATTAACAATATTGTCCAATTTAATATAGATGCTAATAATAAAGTGCGAAGATGTGTGTGTGTGTGTTTCTAAATATATATATATATAAATGTTTTATTTTTGCCTCTTCAAATGTATTTTTACGAAGGACGGAAAATTATAGACGACGATATCATCCTGTATTTATAATGAATGTATGATGCACGATGAGAAGAAGAAGATTGCGATGAAGAAAAAAAGAAAACTATATATGTATAACGACGACGTGCTAATAATTGTGAAAGAAAAAAATTATATTATATCTGCACCATTTAGCGAGCGTCTTATTCATCCTATTTTGTGTGTGTGTGTTTTTTTTTCTTTTTTTTCTTTCTATATTTTTCTTTCCTTTTACCGGTCAACGATAATGCCTACGACGAGAGAAATGAAAAATACAAAAAATTATATATATATATATATATAATAATATATATATAATATAATATAATATATAATATATAATATTAATATATAATATATATATACTATACGAAAAGGAAAAAAAGAAGACGAACGTTCGAAATTTTTGTTGTCCATGACACAAAAAATAAGGAACATAGAGCATAATAATAATAATTAATAATAATAATAATAATAATAATAATAATAATAATAATAACAATTAATAATTAATAATATTCTTAGAGCAGATTCTCGACAATAGAGAATGATAGCAAACGCGAGCACGAAAACGAAGATAGAAAAATAGCTAAACATAACTGCTATACGAGAGAGTAAGTTTAGTTTATTGCCGAACACTATTATTATTCTAACAAATATTGGAAGTATTATTACTGTTTTTTTTCTTTTCCAAGATTTATTTAAAAAAAATAAAGAAGAAGAAAATATATATATATATGTATATATATATATAAAAAAAGAAAAAGAAAACCATACCCATCTGAGATGATAATAATAATAATTATTATTATAACTCTTAAATCTAGGTGAGAGAAAAAAAAAACACCATCAAATTGATGGATATGGGGGAACCAATCCTCAAAACGCTTTAAAAACTTTGAGATAATTCAATTTCATAATTAATAATACATGGAAGCATATATTTGGAAGATATCGTAGTAATATAATAAAAATTCTTCGTCGTGTTCCTTTTTTTTTTCTCTATTTAAAATATTTCAGGAATTTTTAGATTCGTTGCCATAATTAATAATGGTAATTTCTTTGTTCTTTCTTTCTTTCTTTCTTTCTTTCAATTAAATTCTCTGGAAGTTTGAATATATTTTAACGATGTGAATGATTAATGCATGTATGTATGTATTTACGTACGCGTGTGTGTGTATGTGGATATGAATCTCAATTCTATAGGATTATATAAACTGCTATGACATATAAAAAAAAAAAAAAAGAAGGGGGGGGATCAATTATTAATGTTTGACGTGGCACAAAGAAAGAATTAAGATCGATTATAATAAAATAAATTTTTGTTTTGTTTTTCTTCAAAGGAATGACGATAATAATCAATCTAAGTAATAATAATTAATATTAATAATAATAATTATATACCTAGAATATTGAATCCTTTTTATCTATCTCTCTCTCTCTCTCTCTCTCTCTCTCTCTCTCTCTCTCTCTCTCTCTCTCTCTTTCACTATCTCTCTCACTTTCTCACTTTCTCTCTCTCTCTCTTTCTCTCTTTCTCTCTCTCTTTCTCTCATGTGCAATAATAATATTATTCCGTATTTAATAAAATACGGAACGGATGAAATTCAAAAAATGAGATAATAAAAATGCATTCCGGTCGTGCTGGATAAATATATACGCACATATTTTACATATTCTCAAACTGATCGACACGACGTTTGGTATTTCCCTTACGAATTTCACGAAGCGTTTTATATTTGTCACGTCCTTGGCGAACATTTTCCCTATGGATTTTATCCATAACAGTTTCCTTAGTTTCGTCTCGTGATTGTGCTAGATCTTGCTTCAATGCCTAGAAAGACAAGAAAAAATCAAATTGATAAATACACCACACATACTTAGAATTATCTTTTTATAATATAGAATTTTTTTATAATATAGCGAAACAACTGTTCAGAAGTGAAACTCCTTTTAAAAGGATATCGACAATTTTTAAATCAAACAAAAGGTGAAAGGTTTTGAGAAGAACGTGTTATTTAAGTGATGGGAGAGAAATGTTAAAATGTCGATTATGCATGGAAAATAAATATTTAAAGTGTGTGCATTAATTTGAATAAAATCTAACAATTCAATAAATTGAACAACTTAAAAAGAAAACTGAAGTTTTGTTTAAGTCTCACACGTGTAGATTCCACGTGCTTTCAAATATTTTTCAATATAATAATTTATTATTGTTCATAACAACATTATATCTATTCAAAAACATAATAAACATAATGATAATAATATTGAAGATGAAAAAAATAGTTTATGTTATACGCGAATAATACCTTCAACTGATCGTTAAGACGTTCATTTCTTTCAGCCAAAGTACGTCTTTCTTCGACTGGATCAATTATTGATTCGTCCGTAGCAAGATCTTTAGTAACATCACCGTGGGGAACTTCATCTTCACCTTCTTCCTCTCCCTCGTCGTTTTCTTCCACATGATGATGATGAGGAGTCGTATTAGCCTGGAAAGCACGATCCGCTTCCTCTTGCCTGAGTCTACTCGAAGATGAAATATATTGTTAATTTAATTATAAACGATATGGATTATCGTTAACCAGATTTTGCGTAATAATAATAATATATTAGAATAAATCAATAAAAACAATGAGTACTTGGCAGCTTCAAACTCTTCTTGCAATCTCCTAGCTTCTGCGTCTTTCGCTTCTACTTCTGATTGTATGCGTTGTACTTCTTCTTGCTTAGCTCTGATCTCTTGTTCCAATTTAGCACGTTCAGCTGCTTCCATTTCATGAGAAAGTTCTAATTTCTCCATCATTGCAGTCAATTCCTATTTTAATACGTTAAATACATTTCGTAGTATAAAAAAATATATATGTGTATTCATCGTAAAAACATTATAATAATTATTATCATTAATTTATAAAAATAAAAACCTTTTGACGGTCTTCCAATTCCTCTTTAGCAGCTTGTAACTGTTTCAATTGTTCTTCCAAACGTCTTATCATTTCTTGAGCTTCGTTCAATTCGGCCTGTCGCCTATCCATTTCCTCCGCCATATTTCTTAGCCTTTCCTCGTATTCCTGTTGTTTCTTTTCTGCACGTTCTCTCGCCGCTATTTCCAATTGCAATTTTTCCCTTTGCTGTTGCTTGGCGATTTTTTCCTCTCTTGCTTGAGCCTTGGGGATAGAAAAATATTACCACGTACGTTGAATAACCACGATAGAATGATTCTTAACTTATGAAAAATTTATCTATAGATAATGGGTCCTCATTCGATATTCTATTATCACGGCACTCAAAAGTAGCAAATTAAATCAAATAATCGTAGGTAGATTTTAATCAAAAAAAAAATTAATATCTCAAAATTTTTTCTATTATGTGTGTGTGTGTGTATCTACACGTACCTTCATTTGTTGAACATCAATGGTATCTGGTTTACGTCTACGCATATATAATTCATGATTGCCCATACAAAGTGCTAAAATTCTTTTATTAATTTTCACTCTAGTAGCAAAGAAGACAAAATCTGGCGCCTTTTTATCTATCGGTTTAATTATAAATTTCTTTTCGTTGAAAGAAATATTTCTTATCTCCGACCAAGGAAAACCAATTTTAGGAGTAAGCTTATCGTCCTTTTCGTAAATATTCAATCCTAATGCATCCACACCCAACCACAATTCTGTTCCTTTTTTATTACGAATCTCGAAATAATTAACTCCGTACATTTCTAAATCCTAGATAACAAATGAAGACAAACAAATAAAGAAGATTTAATTAATAAAAGGAAATAATATGAAAGATAAAAATCTTCACAATATATTAATGAAAAGAATTGAATTGGCCTATAGATATGAATGATAATAAATCTTTGTCCCCATTTATCACCTGAGCAATCTTCAAGTATTCCATCATAGCGTCCTCTCTCAACATACCACGATGTTCTTGCCACCAATTGGTTATCGAACTCTCCCATTCTTCTTTACTCATTTTATGTTGATCGACAACGCGTTGCGGTAATAAACGATCATTAGCCAAAAAGCCAGGAGTATGAATTCCTTTTTGAAAATCGCAGTGTCTTGCTTGAACTGCGTAAGATGCTAACAGAACAGATGTTTCAGGTGGGCAGTAAATTTCATCCGATAGAATAGCGTTTTTCACCTGGGGAATATATAATAATAGGCAATTATATATATAAGAGAAAGAAAAAGAAACATTTGTATAATATTGTAACGTGTTATTATTTAAAGACTCTCAAACCATAACAACAAAAGATAAGCAGATATTATTAATAGGATAGATAATAATTAGGGTGTTTCACGTTGGAACAATTAAATGTTCTTTCATGTTCAATTATTCATCCTAATGTAACAGTCTAATTAACAATGTAATAGTCCTTATTGATAAATCATAGAGATTAAAATTTTCTATTCAAGGTCAAATGCATTGGATGTATAAAATAAAAAAGAAAAAGAGAGAGAAAGATTACAAGTTGCAAGAGAGTATAGCACATTTTGAGTATTATACTACCTCGTTACTTCTTTCATTTCTACGACAAATCGTAAGATCTTGTTTTATTTTTTTTCTTCATCTCATATCATCTTATGTAACGACACGACTATTATTATTATTATTATTTTCTTTTTTATTTCTCGTTAAATAAAAAAAGTCATACTCGAAAAATATTACTCGCCAACAATCGAAGGGAAAAAGGAAATAAAAATTCAATCAAAATCTTTAATATTAAATTTGTAGTAACGCGTGTTACTATTCCTCCTTCTCCTCCTTCTCCTCCTTCTTCTCCTACTCCTTTTCCTACTTTTTCTTCACCCACCTGAAGGTAAAATAAACGAAGCGTAATATCCTGTATGATTTCCTCTGCAACATCTTCGGGATAAAATTTTGCTCGGAACTTGAACTGCAATGGGGTCTCCTTTTTGACCTCTTGGTTCATCACCTGTAATTAATTAATACCAACAAAAGTTAAAAGAAACTTTTTCGATAAGAATAATATCATATACAAAAAGAAAACAAAGAAAATATACACACATCAACCATAATGTATTATAATATTATATGCACATTTATTTACGGGGTGGTCCAAAAGTTTTTGTCAAACAAGACTCAATATAATGAAAATTAAATGAAATTTTGTTTAAAATCAATTACATATATTTCTTTTTTCCTATTGATACTCTGTAAAACTAATTATTCAGTTCACCCTGTAGATATGTGTAGAGCGAATACCTCCGTTCAATAAAGCATTCGTGAAAGAATTGTGATCAAAGAGAGATCAAAGAGTGGGTGGGTAAAGGTATTGAATATTAATTCGACGATTAAAGTACTGTCGACTCACCCCAGCCTCCCTCCTCCTCACCGATCCTCAAAATCATTTTCTTTCACGAATCCTACCATCTATATATATATTCGCGAATAATATATAAATCAACTACGTGTGTGTGGTTATTTTTAATTGTGATAAACATTTAATCAAACGACACGAAGGTTGAAAGAAATCAAAATTAAATCAAAATTAAATCAAATTAAATCAAATGATAAAGCAACTCACTCATCTATCATTTTAAAAATACAACCAACGTGCAAAACTGTGCATTCTATTATACGCATATTTAATTTCCTCCCCTCTCCCTCTCTATTATATTATTAATTATTAATTATTTTTAAAAAAGATAAAACACGACGATTGATCTTTGGACGATAGTCTGTTTGTTCGTTTATTTGTTTTGCGGTGTGACATGCAAGAAAATAATTATTAGATGTACATAAAATATAAATACGTTGTTTTTTAATCGATAAGAGGGTGGTGGTCAAGAAGAACGAAGGGAAGGGGGTAGGTAGGTAGGTAAATAAGAAATAAATAAAATATATCTCAATCTATAAAAGAATATTTGGATTGAGTAAATTTCTTTGTTAGATTCGAATGATTGATTGATACAAAATAAATACTATCATAGTTTTTCCCTATACACACACACACACATATATATATATATATAAATACACCTCTAAATCTTATCAGGAATACATCTACAAGTCAAAACTCGACGATAGAATTATTATTTTAAAATATAAAGGATGTACTATACAAAAAAAGAATTGGATAGGTGGTTGGTGGGAGTAAGAAAAGAAAAAAAAAAGAAAAATACTCAAAGAAACTACATTAAAATGCTATTAAAAAAAATATGTACGTTAGGAGTGTTCTAAACGATTGTCGGAAAAGATGAAATGAAATGGGAGGAGGGAGGGGAGAGGAACAAACTAAATGTATTATACTTATATATCAGCGAAACGAAATTTTGTTTTAGAATCAGTTGATAACAATCGATATATATATATTACTTTGGCAATATTTTTATTCGCAAATATTAGTTGTGTAGTAAAAAATAGTAATCCATGATTTTGAGATTGAAATATAACGTAAAAAATAATGGAGATTTCTTTTTATTATAAATAATATTTTGAATAAATATATGATGACAATGTGATGATTATGATGATTATTATAACAACGATATGGTACAATAATAGACGGATTGTGTTCTTGACATTATTGCAGCATTGAAAAAAGGAAGGAAAATTAAAATAAAAGGACGGGAGTATATTTTTTTTTATTGGTTTGCCTTGACAAAACTGACTCTTAAAGTATCGTCTCAACTATGAGAGGAAGAGAGAGAGAGAGAATGAAACGATATTAACATGATCGCCTTGATCGTCCCCTCCTCCACCCCATAACATTAGAAAATGATTAAGAACTGGAGAGGAGATACATTTAAACGACGTTTGAATATACTTCTCATTAATTTTCCTTTTAATTTCAACATTGAAAATAATCCAAAGCAATAAAACACGATTAAAGTTTACGCGGATTGATTACAGCTTGTTGTTGCTAAAAAGAACCAAGTTATATGATACCACGCCGAAAAGGAAAAAAAAAGAAAAGAAAAATTTATAAAAAAAGACTATGTAAGGACAAGGAAACAATGATTAATACACACACACACAAACACATTTTATTCACCGTTATAAAAGATTGGTAGTTTTGCTTGATTAGTGATTAATTCCTACCAAGAATCGTGTCATTATTCCTAAAGATATGCTGAGATAAACAACGAAGTATAAATGGGTGTTTTTAAATAGAAAAATAATAGGAATTGGAATAAAAATACATTTTAAATTCTATTCGAAAAAGAATTTCGAATCTTGGCGCTTATTTTGCAATTCTCGTTGAAATCTTTACCAAGTAGTCCAGTCAATCTAAGCCGGATGTTACTCCAAACAAACAACAACAAATTTTAAATGATCCGGAATGTAGAGACCACATTCCGGACCTTTTACAATTTTTTTCCGTATCTTAAGTGCAACATCTTATCAAAATTCTAAATTGACTGGACTATAACGTGTGTTACGAGGACAATAGGGGGAGTTTCGTAAAAATGATAATTAACGTAATGTGGATGAATTAATTTTCATTAATTAAATTAAAAATTGTTGATTTATTTTTTAATATATATATATATATATATATAACTATATAAGAAAAAACGAAAAAGGACAAAATAATTCCAATAGCTTATTCTTACGTGAAAGATCTTTCGAAGACCGCAAGGTACCACCTGAAATTATTTATCAACATGTATATTGGTCATATCTCTCTCCGATTTGGTTTTATTTATTTATTTAAAAATAGGACAATTTAATCGCGATCGATCGACGTTGGATAATATTCGATTCGATTATTAACACGCCCCACGCTGAACTTTCCGTTCAAGCCATTTGGTATTATCATTGTAAAATGAAGAATTTTTTAAAAATTCATTATGCAGTCAATTATGGACATCTTAATACTATTGCTGATGTCTTTATTTAATCGCGAATTCTCTTATTCCGAAGCCATGAATTTCGCGTGTTTTCCTTGTAAGTTGTAGGACATGCCTAATATAAAATTAAATACAAATGTATTATTTGTCTTTTTTTTTAACGATTTTTTAATGATTTAAATTAATATACAACAAATTGTATAATTATACATTTACGAATGAAATATTACCCAACGTTGCTGGCATTGAAGAAGGAAACGAAAAAAAAAAACCAACTAAAGATGAGTAAGCAAAAAGTTTTTTTTGACGTACAACATATCTCGAATAGGATTATGGCAAAACGAGGACATAATAATATTCTAACGTGTTGACTATACATATATGTATATCTGCTACTGCTGCTGTGTATGTGTGTGTGTGTGTGTGTGTGGTTTACCTCTGTAAGTATGATTTTCGTGAATAATAAATGAACAGACATCGTGGGAAGATTATGTCATTGGGGAAACTCCTTACCATTGTATTTCTAATAATTTCTACTCTCCTAGAAGCTCTGAGGGACGTTTTTAATGCTACAGGTAAAAAAAAAAAATTAAAAAATATATAGGATTTCTATCAACGTGTATTTAAAACACAATATTTAAGTTTTATCCTCTCTTATATGTGGTTAAATTCATTTTAAAATTTAATCCACAAATATTTATTGAAAAAGAAAAAAAAACTATTGCACGAACAAACACACAAGGGGTGTTATTTATTTATTGATAACACCAATGTAAAAATTTTCATTCTATGTTAAATAATGGTGGTAGTGGTGGTGATGGTGGAGGGGGATGGAAACCTATTTATCTAATTTAACATATTATTGTATAATAAATAATAATAAATAAATGTAAGTTAAATATTACTTTTTTCTTTTTGTAATTAACAAAAACAAATAAAGGAATGTAGAAAATAAGATTGTTCCTTATTAGTGGAATATCTCAAAATACCACCAAACGATGACTCTGAATCATTTACAGATAAAATACCATGCATGGTAGTCATCTTAGATTATAACTCTTGATTACATATAGGTAATATATATATATATATTTATATAATATATAGTATATAGGCTATCATTAAATAAACTATATTTCTTAATAAAGTGTTATTTTATCATCATTAACGGTAGAGACGAACATAAAACGATACTTAAAGTTACAATAACTTACCCTAGACAAGAACGGAAGTCCAAACTTCCAGTTGTTAGTATTGCGGTCGGCATGCGTTCAAAGAATGAAAATATGATAAATAAATATGACAAGTGTTACATTATACAATTAATTATTTCTATTACTTTCCCATGTGTTTATATATGTATAAACATATACATTTTGTACATATATATATGTACGAAAGATATTGCATTCAAATATATGATCGTATCGATTCATATTGATATATTCATCAATAATATACAAGGTGAACAAAACTGAAACACCCTGAATACATTGATATTAATTAATACAATTACACTGATATATTGTAATATATATGTAATAAAATTCATCATAAATCTATAATGATGTTTAAATTTTATCCACGTTTGCGAGAGAAACGAGATGGTGTATTAAAAAAATTAATAACTAAATAAAGTAGTGGTAATAAAAGTTCATTATCTGTATTATTAAAATCCGACGTGTTTTAAACGAAGAAGGATGTGTTTAATCTCAATGATTAAAAAAAATATAATATCGTAGCATTCTCACACACATACACACACACTATTTTTCTTTCTTTCTTTCTTTCTTTCTTTCTTTCTTTCTTTCTAAAACGTATAACAGAGAAAATCTTTTCTCTGATCCGATTTCATTTGAATACCTTCTGCGATCGTTAAAGGTGTATTTTCTCTCTAATTCAAGTGTTCCCAATCCTTGAACTATTCTGTTTCTACTTAATCGATTATTTCTACGATACTTCTAAACTTATTAAGAGAAAATCATGACTCAACTCGACTCAACTCTTTCTACTACATTTGTTTAATACAAAAATAATTTTAATTACAAAAATATAGCATTAAAATATCATCTTTTAGAGTTGTACCAGTTTTACAATCTGAACGACGAATTTAAAAAAAAAAAGAAAAGAAAATAGAAATACAATTAAAAGAAAAATAATAATCTAACAACTTTAGAAACCAAAGTTAGAAATGATCTATGAACGATAAATAATTTCCAATCTGTTACCTATAAAAATAAAAAAAAAAAGGAGAATAAAAAAGAATAAGAAAGATAACCAGAGTGTATATCATTTTATAGGAACAAAAAGAAAAAGAAAATAATAATCCAACTAAATCCATTGATCACGTCATTGTACAAACAAGAACAATGAAATCGATACTAGCTTAACGATTTTAGAAAAAAAAAAAAAAAATTATTAACGAACGTTTCTAGTCACGCGAGATGATAATAAAATAATCTCTCGTGTAATGAGAAAATTTTCATGCCAGATGTTATGGTTACTTTTTAAAATGGTTTTTTAATGTCCTTCTAACGTATTAAGAATTTGTATTATTTCCTACTATTACAGAGAGTAATTTACAACGACTAATAAGGATGTAGCTTTAATGTTTAACGCAAAACTGTATATAAGTATATATAATAATGTAAACTATGACCTCGCCCCTCTCTCTCTCTCGTTTATTAAAAGGTTAAAACATATCACCAAGAGAGAAAGTCAGATGATTTTATATCAAAATTGCAACTAAAAGTTAAATAAAATAAATAAATGTAATATATACAATATAATACACAATAAACATTGTATATTAACAAAATACTATACTTTTCTTTATATTACTAATTAATAATAATAATTTTTGTTTAATATCTTTTAATTCAAATGAATATTTTTAATTATCTTTATACATTAAACAAAATTATTACTATATTTAGCTTCATCCAACTTTCTCAATAAATAAATAAATTAGAATTATATTTTCTGGAATTAAAACAAAAAAAAAATGCAAATAAAATTGATATTATCAGTAATAGGAAACATAAAACTGTTTGTTGATCATGTGTAATACTTTCTTAGAAGGTAATCTTTAGTAAGAATCATAGTATGAATCAAAAGTATGAATAAAAAATTAAGTACAATGGAGAAGCCGTAGTTTAAAATCATTGTGTTCCCCTCTTTGGTTTGTGTTCCCGGACTTTTATCGCAGCCATTTTATTGCGATAAGTAAAACCATGTAGAAGAGAGTTCTTTTTCTTTTATAGTTCTCTTCGTTACTGCAAACTAAACTCGAATAAAATACGTTCATTTTAAAAAATATATCAAACAAATTATTAATTCAATTAATTATTAATTCAATTAATTAAATTCCAATTAATTTATAATATTTTCCTTAGTTTAAACTAAACACGAATAAAACACATTCGTGTTTTAAATGCATCGAAGTGCATAATAAATATTCTTTTTTTCCTAAGAAAAGAAATTATCAATAAAATTGATAAAATTTCAATTAACATAATAATATTTCTGTTTATCCAAATTAAATCTCATACTTGTTAATACGAATTTGTATAATAGAAATATACACAGCTATTTCTTTTTTTTTTTCATTTTAATATTCCTCCTCCTCCTCCAGAAGACGAAGAAAAAGAAGAAGAAGAAGAAGAAGAAGAAGAAGAAGAAGAAGAAGCAAAATTAAGATAAATTAAACGACGTTCGGTAATCCTTTGAAATGTTTAAGGAAAAAAGATAAAAACTCTTTTTCAGTGTTTAAGTCATTCAAGGAAGTAAGAATCGCTTCGAAGTAAGAAACACCGTGTGCCTTTTCTCTTCTTTTTAAGAAACCAATATTACCGAGAGAAGAAGAAGAAGAAGAAGAAGAAGAAGAAGAAGAAGAAGAGAGTAAAACCAGTCCTTGCCTCTATTTGCATAACACTCATTGCCGTTCGTTTTCAGTTAAGTATGAAGTACCTTGGAAAGGCCACAAGTATTAACTGCACGAAGTGTAGTAAAAAAGAATTGTTTGGTTGGGGGTCTTATATATCCTCCTGTATTAAAACACATCTAAACTATACATAGAAAATATTTAATCAATTACATTAACAACAAAAAATCTAACTCAAAGTCCATATATTGATTCAACAACATTTACAAAATCATTATTAATCATGTTTTATATCTTGTCAATTTTAAAATACCGTTTCTCTCGATAAATCTAAATCAAAATAATATCTTTAAAATTTCCTATACGTTGACAACTACGTTGTAGTCGTTGACCAAAATTAGAGCTACAAAATTAATATCAATTTTACAATTTCTCGTTGAATTAACAAAAGATCTAGTCTAACATGATTACTCTTGCTGGATGAATTCCCATTAAAGAAAGTCGACGATTTCTCTCTTTCTTTTAATTTCCTTATATATGTGTACATAAAGTGATATATAGATTCTTTACACTTCCTGTATCAACAGGATACATCATACATACACTCACTCTCTCTCTCTCTCACTCTCTGTCTCTCTTAAGAAAGAAAAATGAATAAATAAATAAGTAGAGTCCTTCCTTTCAAGATACACGGCTTACCAGATCGTCTTCAAAATCGTCGTCATCGGTGTCAGAGTCCGAGTAGCCTCTTAATTTTCGTACCTTCTTTTTAACTTCCTTCTTGACAACTCTCGTTATTGCACTTTCCGGCTGCATACAATCAATCGATCGATCGATGAAAAGATTTTATTTTTATTAATAAAATCCAATTTATACGAGAAGCATCGTAGCAACAACAACAATAATTTTGCACTACTGTGTACGACAATTTTGTTGTGGTGATGATGGTGGTATAGGGTAGAGCTTACTTTAATAAGCATTTAATGGAAATAAGGAAGAGAAAGAGAGAAAATTCGACAAAAATTCATGAAGAATTTCTTATCATTTGTGATACTACAGAAAAGAGAGAGTGAGAAAGAGTGAGAGAGGTAGAAAGATAGTGATAAGAATCATCATTAATAGCCTATTTTGCTCTAATGCAACAATACATTTTGTTATCTACAATATTACGGAATAATATAATTAGCGTATCTAATCGATACCTACTTTAAAAGAGAAAAAATGAAGGAAGAAAGAAAGAAAGAAAGAGAGAGAGAGAGAGAGAGAAAGTGAAAGTTTGCTTTAAATCTCGACTGAAAATGTTTGTTAATAATTAAGGGTACTTCTAATCTCAATTTAATATACAAATATACTTCTTTTTTTTTCTTTTTAATCAATCTACGCGTGGGCACGTGTACAATGATTACGATTAAAAATTATTTTTAAATTTCCTTGCTTTTAACTAACTTTTCATTTTCATTTTTATTTTTATTTTTTTATTTACATTTAAGTATACTTTTTAGTTTTATTTATTAATTACTCAAACAAATGTTAGGGAATAAAAATATGACTATTATTTATATTAAAATTTAATGAAGTATGATAAAAATTGTATACTCATATCTCTAAATATAATTTAAACTCAATGATGTTGGTTTATATTTTTAAAAAAAGAAAGTCAAAATAAATTTCTTTGGGCCATGATAAAACCTTGTTCGCATGAAACATATTCTCTCTCTCTCTCTCTCTCTTTCTCTGTTTCAACAAATTCATATTTCACAGATAAGATAAAAGAGTCTGGAAGAGAAGTTCCTCTCATCTAAACCTAATCATGTATCCTAACAACTTAAATCCATATAATGAATAGTTATACTTTATTGTTAGAGAAATATAATTTTATTTAAATAAAAATAATAATAAAAGTTGGTCTTCACGAGATATAATAAAAAATATGATTAATTTTTGACGAGTAATACTTGGTTGGTTTTCTTTCGATGCTTTCCAGACGATTAAACCACCCTTGCAAGACCAATTTTTTCTTATCATTTTATATATTTTAAATTATACTTCTCTTAACAATAAAAACGTTGGTTAGCAATAAAATTAACATCAATTTCTAAAATAGAATTATCCTAAAATATATTCTCTCTCTCTCTCTCTCTTTCTCTGCTTATAAACAAATTTGAGAAGATCTTATTCACAAGAAAACAACTATTAACTTTTAAATTGATAATAATTGGGGTGATTGATACGAATATATACTCCTTTGACTCATTGTACATATATGTAACATGAATATATTTTATCGTCTCGAAGATATAGCAACTATGCAAAAATAGAAACGGAAAAGACAAAACCACTTGTATGTACTACACGAAAATCTTCCGCTTCCTGTCCCGAGTTTAGAATCGACGCTTAGAAAAGTGGGTTGGCCGTTGTGTGCCGGAAGTCTCTAGGGCAGGCCACCTTTTGTCGTGGGGGGGGGGGGGGGGGGGGGGGGGGG
>JACGTP010000023.1:1890353-1956064 GCA_023678845.1 Mischocyttarus mexicanus | reverse complement strand
GGGGGGGGGGGGGGGGGGGGGGGGGGGGGGGGGGGGGAGAGAGAGAGAGAGGAAGGAAAAAAAAATAGTAACATACCAAAGTACACGCGACGTACAAACAAACATATAAAGTAAAAGAAGTGCGTCGGGGGAGAAAAAAAAAATATGTGAAACCGGATAAAAAGGTATTCGTGTAAAAAAGAAAAAATAAATACGTGTACGAATGCACTTGCACACATACATATACGTTAGAGAAAAAGAAAGACAATACGTAATGAAGACGAGAGAGAGAGAGAAAGAGATAGAAAAATCGAGAGACTTCTCAACAGGTCGGTGAAAGCTTTGAGTATTTTTATGTATGAAGAAGAAGAGAGCCTAAACTACATATGTGTTTGTTTGTTTGTATGTGTATGTGTATGTATGTATGTATGTATGTATGTATATACCTTCTCCTTATAACTGTTCGTCGATTGAATACCAAAGACTTTGGTCTCATATTTTTGCAACTGTACTCGAAACTTAACGTCAATGATATGCATTATTATCTATCATTACGAATATGATCTTTGTAAACGTTGACAAGAGAAAAATGATATATATAATATCTAATTGAAAAATATCTAATCTAATTGAAAATTTGAAAACATTCATTATGACAAACTTTGATGAATATCTTTCTTATTTTTGTTTTGGTATTTTTCATTTTACAAATATAATACGACGAAGAAAAAAAATTGCACGATGAATGAAGGTGTACTGAGTTGGTTGTGAAAGGCAAGTAACGTAGTTTCAAGATCCTCGTAAAAATATTTTTACAATTCTTCGTAATTGGTCAATGATGATATTCCATGCGAAATAAATTTATTTTCTGTTTTCTTCTTCTTTTTCTTCTTCTTCATCATCATCTGCAAACCTTTTCCTTATCTTGTCATAAACATATATTTTTTTTCTTTAAATCTTCTCACGGTCAGAAGAAGATGAAGAAAAAGAAGAAGAGGATAATAATTAATTCGTTAAGATAATATAATAATATTATCCCATGAAGCAAGATTCTTTTTTTAGTTCTACGCAAAGTCATTTAGAAAAAAAGAAAAACAGGTCAACGATAGTGTCCCTGCTGCATGTAAAGAAAACCATATAATGGCAGATGTTTTATAAGAAACGAGGATAAAAAAGAATCGAGTGTACACGCACGCAGGATGACGTCATTATTCGTCATCAATGTTTCTTTTTCTCTTTCTCTCTCTCATTGCTATCACAGAAACGACAAGAATCCAATTATGGTTTTCTTGAGCTTGAGTGTATGAAAGAGAAAGAGAAAGAGAGAAATGAGAAACATGTAAAATGCTACACATCTGTATGTGCTTCTAATTACTTCAAAGACGTTCTTTGATCCAAGTTGGTTAAAGATTTGAATAAAAGAACAATAAAACAACAAGATTAATAGTTTTAGAACTGATTAAATCAGCCAGACATCTTTTTCTGCTACTCTGCTACGTTAATGATAGTTTGTAACATATTCTATTGCGTCAAGCTTAAATTGTTCTTATTAATCTCTATGAAAGAAATAGCATTTCTATATAATCCAATGATATGCGAATAATATCAATTATGATAATGATGATGATGATGATTATTTATTAAGGACGAATAAGCTAAATACTCTTAGTTGGTACTGCACTTAATAGCTAGCAAGTAAAGTACAATGAAATAATAACCATTCTACGTCGTCTAACTCTTCTATTAATACGAATAGATAGAACCCTTTTTGATAATAACTTTCTATCTTGTCAAAAAAGAACTTCAAACAGCATAGTTGTTTTGAATTCAAGATAAAAGATGATATATTATAGATATCGTAGGTTGTCCTACCTTTTTGTACAATTTGATCCATGTCAGATCGCCCTTATTGTCGGTGTATTGAAGTCCAAAGAACCAAACTTCACGTAGACCAATTGTCTTAACTACTTGATCAAAAAGTTGTTTGCCGGTGGTCGTCTGCTGGATGGCAAACTCCAGCTCGGCGTCCATCGTCGTCACCCTGACATTCATCTTTAGGTAGAACATGAAAATTAAAACAAATTAAATCAAGATTTATATGTGCAAGAGGATACACAATGGGGTGACGCCTTTCCATCAGTCGAAAGAGACGCCAAACGTTTAAAATGCTTCAAATAAAACTCTTTTTCTTTTTTTCAAATTTTGAAAGTTGATGAAACTTCTAGAACGACGTTATTGGGTTTAATAAAAACAAAAAAAAAATAATAATAATAATAACATGCACAAAACAACAACGAACGATATAATCATTACAATAAAATCACATACGACACGAATCCAACGAACTTACCAGTTTTGTACCGGCAACCATGGCGTTGGATTTAGCAGTACGAATTAATTTAGACTATGCACAAGATATATATAAAAAAAAAAAAATACAAAATATCACGGAACAAACTTCTAAATGCTAATTATTAATCTTTTTTTCTTTCTTTTTTTACATTCACAAGAAAAAATATATATAAAATGTATATAAATATGTATAAATTCGCCTTAATGTGTACGTTAACGAAGGCGTTGTACAAATAATTTCACGTTCGACGTTCGTTCTCGTCACTTGCCGTTGGAACAATGGGCCAAGCATAACCGGCAGCGTCTTTCTTTTTTCCTCCCCTCACCAACTCTGTTCGATGCAACGCGTCGTTCCTTCTCACTCACTCATTTATACTCCCCTTTTTCTTTCTATCTCTTTCTTGCTCACTCACTCGTTTCCCCTACTACGACCTAACTTAATGTAAGATAAGAGAGCCACCTTGCTACTCACTCGATAGAGAAAGAGAGAGAAAGAGAGAGAAAGAGAGAGAAAGAGAGAGAAAGAGAGAGTGAGAAGCCGGTTCGCGTTCCTTGACCAATCAGCGTCGAGCCCGGTAATACACGGTATGTCAAATGAAATGATCATTTTTTTTCTTCTCATGTGAGCTTCTTTTATGATGCTACGAGAATGATTATGATTTGATATGTGCATTTAAGGGATGCTTATAAACGATTTACGTAATCGTTCTTACGAGACTAAATTTTAAATGATATTTCGTTCGATACGCGTTCACGCGTATTATATGTATATATATATACAGGGTGGGGACTTTTACTTAAAAGCATTTATCGATATTCGATTCACTCATAAGCAACCATTGTAATATTTTCATCTAACAAAATTCTATTTTTCTTTCATCCTCCGTTTAAATTCGAATCCGTTCGATCTTGTAACGTTACCACAGCCTGCATAATTTACGTAAAAGCTGTGATAATAAACGTCTTTCCTTCTCCTCTTTCACATTTCCTGTCAAATCCACGCACGGTCTGTGTCGTATGCAATTAATATTTCGCTGTGTCAACAAAAATTCAAAGTCACGAGAAAAAGAAGAAGCACGCATAAGTGCATATAAATGCATACATACTTAAATGTTTTGATAAAATACTTGATATGATCAAATTTAAAAGAAGCATCTACCGCACAGAAATACCTTCGCGGCATTTCAAACATCGATATAATCGATATATACAATTGAAATATAATCGAAATGGAACACTTACCGATTTCGGCATGGTGGCTGCTGTGTGTGTTTTTTATTCTTCTTACGTGGACGGTTAAGTTAATTTAACCTGAAACAAAAATATCCAAATAATATTAATAAAAATGAAATATGTTACACAAATATTACATTCAATATTACATTCAATGTTTAAATATAAATTATTAAAGAAAAAAGAAAAAGAAAGAGAGAAATGGGTGGTAGAAAAATTTGTAGGTACGGTCCTGCGAATGGTACTGGATACGCACACACACATGTATAAATATGTGTGTTTGCTAGGGAGTCTCCATATTGGAAGGAAAGGACAAGTTATAATGCAAATCCGCGTGACCGAGATCCACCGGGTGATGTGAATGAGGTGTGTCTGTACACTCTCTTCGTCTAGCATTCCCCTTTTTATTATCTAGGACTGTCCACGTTCGTTGAACCTACGATATCTCTCTCTCTATGCTTGTACTTTTGTCGTTGACGTTTAAATCCGTAACTCCAACTTATATATACATATATATATGTACATTCGACGACAGCGAAGCCGAACGTACTCTGAGAAAGCCGTCTGTCTATTAATAAAAACTTATATCCGTTGATGGTCTCATGGGGAAACTGCTTTACTCACTTTGAAAAAAAAAAAAAACTAACAAGAAATAGAAACGAGGAAAATAAACAAAATTAGAGAAAAGAAAAAATCCAATTACCTTTATTCTGATTTAAATTTTAATACCATAGAATAAAAAAGGAAAGAAAGATAGGATAAATTCTGACGGGATTAATTCTGATACGTGATTGGTCGATTTGAAAAAAGAATAACCTACTCCTTGTGCGTGACGTCACTGAGAAAATCGAACAATGTGACTACCTACCTACTACCTGTCCAAGTTTTCGCCCGCACACGTTTGAATGTGTGCAAATGTAATGTGTGTGCATTTGTGTGTGACATTTCCGTTCTAACTTCATCGTCGAATGCGTTCGAATAAAAATTCGACGACCAAACACGACATATCGTAGCATCCTCCTGATCATTCTTTTCAAGGTCGCTCATTGACGTAATATGCTCGTTCCTATCTCTCTTTTTAACGATGAACAACACATGTATGTACATACATAGTAGACGCACGCACACACATTTGTGTGTGTGTGTGTGTTTGTGTGGTGTGTGTGTGTGTGTGTATATAGATAGATATATTGAAATTGTACACCTTTTGAAATTCTTCTCTCGTTCTCCAACTGTTACAGTCTCGAACATAAATCTTTTAACGACGCCTATCCTACTTTCTTCTTTTCGTATATTTAATAGTCTCCTCAATAAAGTAAACGAAAGATTATCAATTTCTTTCGATTTGAAAAAAAAAGATGTTCATTAAATTATAACCAAGTTGTTAACTATCCAACAAATTAAAAATAATTTAATATAAAATGATGACATCGAAAAATTCGATTAGTCGATCCTCGAGATTTGAATATTTCAAATAAATTTCAATTTAAAATTAAGCAAACGTTTAAAAATAAATTAAAATATTTCTTTTTAATCAATTTAACAAATTAATTATTAAAAGATGATTATGACGATGATAACGATAATGTGTAACAATCTGAATTTCGTTAAACCTAACTTTCTAATAATTAAAAATCAAAATTCGAGAATGTGGAATTTCGAAGAGAAATTTAGTGTACCGTACGATAATACATCCTTGAAAAAGCTCGTATCTAAATGAGTAAACAAATTATAGCTAATGAAAAATGATAGCAATATAGTCGAGCGTTATAAAAATAGAAATTAGAAGGGTCGGAGGGGAGGGGAAGAGTAAAGAAAAAGAAAGAAAAAGAAAGAAAAATATTCCAGGAATCAGCACACGATATAAAAAATAGAAATTATTGTCAATTAAACATAAATTTCATGAAAAATACATCCCTAGTTGTCGTTGACGAAATATGCTAAGAGAGAATAAACTCACGTTAATAATTATGCACAACCCACGCGTTATAAACCTCCTACTTCGATACTCGTATTTAACATACGATAACGTAAAAGAGGAAATAGATAATATTTGAATTCACATACCATATATTTACACATACATACACATATATGTAAAAGGTAACAAATCTAACCTCCAAAATATTCTACTCTTACAATTAATTACAACTAATTGAAAGGAAAAAATCTAGTTGACCCTGTAAACATCTTATCGAGTATAATACCTTCGAAGTATGTTAACGACTTAGGAATATGTATGAATTATTATATAGGTATAGTAGTAAAATAATTGTATTTTATCTAACGTTCATTTATATATATATATATATATTTATCTATCTATTATTAAAATGAAAAAATCTTTTGAAACGAAGTGTCCTTGGTTTGAAGAAAAATCTTTTTTTATTGTTTTTTAAGCAGACATTCGTGCGTGTGCGTGTGTGTATCGTAGAAAAAGATATTTATAAAAAAGAATAAAAATTATATAATGAAAGAGAGACAAAAATGAGAAGAAAAGAAATAACAAATAGTTTATTATTTTTCTCTATTAGAATATAAAACGAATTATATATATATTTATGTATATATAGAAATCTTAAGGTTTAAAAGCCGATCGTGTTTTAAGGTTAGAGAATGATTTGTTAGTCGTGTACGGCGTTATGTTCTATTGAAGACATTTGAAAGATATATACATATGTGTGGGAGTGTATATATATATATATATAAATGTATCGATTAAATACAATCAATGATTTTGATAATTTTCAACATCTCCAAACTATCTTTCTTTCTATCTCTTTCTCTCTTTCACTCTTTCGTTCTCGTTCTCATTCTTTCTATCTTTCTTTCTTTTCTCGTTCTCCATTCGTTAGTTCAGTGCATTTAGTCTCGTACGATGCAACTAAACGACGACTTACTTGTTTTCTCTATGTAAGAGGGTGTTCCTTTGACACGTGTACTACACATTCACGGTAGACCGGTAGCACTTTTACACTTGCACTAATGCACGCGACCGAGGAACGATGGGAAATTGTCCGATCCACACCCAAAAATCCCGTCACGTTAAGAAAATACTGACACCTCACTAATAATATGGCTGCCGCCCGCCCGCCGATCGCCGCGCGCGCCACGGGGTAGGGAAAACCACGAATTATACAGTTGTTATATAGATTGTCAATATATTCATGTATTTTCTTTTTTTTTATCGACTGTCGATACATTGCAATTTATTATTATTATCATTATTATTTAATATTATATTTTTAAATTATATTATCGTAAAAATCTCGTCACGTTAAGAAAATACTGACACCTCACTAATAATATGGATAACGCCCGCCCGCTAATCCCCACCAGCCAATGACCGTGAGCATCACGGGGTGGGTAAACCACGAACTATACAGTTGCGATATAAATTGTCGACATATTGTTGTAATTATTATTATTATTATTATTATCATTATTTAATATTATCTTTTTAAGTTATATCACCGTAAACATTGTTATTTTATGTAAACCAAAATAAAATCTTATTTTTGAAAAATGACAATATGTAATAAGTGAATCATTTACCCTATCCTTTTACCTGTATTTCGAACCCATTACCTTATATTTGTTTTTTTAATGATTTTAAATATATAATAAAAGAGAGAGAGAGAGAGAGAGAGAGAGAGAGAGAGAGAGACATATTTGTTATTTAAATATTATTTATATCGGTATTAATATTTGATTTTAAATTATTGAAAAACAAAATTCGTTTATGTGTAATAAAAATTTAAATATTCTAATGATCATTAGGGTGCCATGTTAAAACTCATCTTATTAGTTATTTTTTTTTTTACTAAACTTAATTTATTCGATTGATTGAACCATTATAGATGTAATTTCTTTAATTTATTATATTTATATATAAGAGTCGAGAAAAAATATTTATTTTGTTTTTTTTTGATTAATTTGTTTAGTCATTGTAGGAAAAAGTAAAAAAAAATTTATTTCTACGCTCCTGATCCTGAGAAGTATGACTATTAAGATTTGAAAAAGCAAGGTATAAATGTACGTATAAGTTGATGAAAGTTAATTTCGAGAAGTTACAAAAAGGGGGCCAGTCTAATGTACTTTCAACTTCGTCTTCTTCTTCTTCTTCATCTTTCATTTTGGATTAGTTATTGTTCGCCTCGGGAAATGGTCTTATTTCGATAGTGCCTATGAGAAAATTAATTGAAAAAGAAATGTGAGTAAGATAAATAATCGTAGAAGTGATTAAAATTAAATCAAATAAAGTAAAGATATATATATATATAACGCATACAAAAAAAAAAAAGAATAATAATAATAATAAGGGAGCAATGGATCTTTTTCGAATGGTAAATGAAATCATCATGTTCAAACGAAATTGGCCTTCCCTTAATATCCCCATTTTTAACATGCACACGTACTTTGTTCTATAAATGAAATTTATTAGTACATCGAATTTACCATGACAATTGCAGTGACTAAATTCATTATTATTATTGCTTTCTTAACCTAACTAATTCATCCAAAAACACAAGAAAAAAAAAATACTTACAGCAAATTCTTTGTACATACATACTACGTATCATATATATGTACATATTATATTTATATATATATATATATATATATATATATAACGTAATGAATAAAAAAAAAGTTGCTTATAAATCTACATTCTCTGAAAATTCTGCATTGCAAAGTCGCGTTGAAGAAAATGTTCCAACGATTAGTCTTCCTTTATAAATTTATTTATTTATTTTTTTTTCATATATTATTTGCATGATACAAGAAACATCCTTCTGTTTATGACAGAAGAAAAGAATTACATATAAACAGTTATTTTTAGAAGAACGCACGTGTCTCTCATAAATCCTGTGTCTTGCTCGAAGCATCCATGATTTCGATATGAAAAATAGAGAAGGAACTATGGTTAGTCGATATATTTAAATACGTCATCAAATTCCTTCCCTTTCGCATTTTCCCTTTTCTATTTTGTATTATTTGTAATATATTTTGTTACGCATTTGATTTGTATTCTTTTACGTTTTGTTTCATCATCCACAAGCTTGTTTACACATGACATAGATTTTTTTTTTTAACTCGATTCTCAATTTGATGTATGAAATGATCATAATGCTGTTACTGTTCGATTTACATTTAACAAATTCTTTTTTTAATATATATTTAATTATTAATAATAAATAGAAGTTAGTTCTACATACATAAATATTGATATATTATGATATACTTATGAACATTAGTATATTAAAAATTTTGGTTTCTTTTAATAATTATTATTATTATTATATCCAATTATATTATATATAAAACATTGAATCAGTCACCAGTGGTTGACATTTTTGTGTATTTCTTTTTATAACAGATTATTATAGTCTGAATAGAAAGTTAAACATAAAAGACTTGGTTTTCAATGTATTTTAACCAATATATTTATTTAATTAATATAATTGTTAACATTATATTTTAGGCAAGTTGGTCAAAGAAACCTCGATTGTGTACTGATTTAGCATTGGGTTGTTCCCTGATTGTACCGGATAAAAATATGTTTTGCTGGGGAAGTTCTATTCATGGTGAATTAGGACTAGGTGGTATCGAGGATGAACATATTCTTGCTCCTCGTGGAGTTGATTTTCAGAAATCCACCGAAGTTGCATACAGTAAGATATATTCGTTTCCATTTGTTTATGAAGTATATACAAGTTTTATAAATAATTTATTTGATTAATATATATGTTCGTTGATGTATATGTTTTATTTGTTTTCAGTTGCATGTGGTGAAAATCATACCATAGTTATAACGCAAGATGGAGAATTATATTCTTGTGGAAATAATGACTTTGGTCAACTAGGACATGACCATGGAAGAAAAAGGTTACGTGAGTATTTTGAATTAATAATATTAAAATTAATTTCACATATCAGAGATGAGATTTAAAGGAGAGATAGTTTTCAAATGAATAATATTGTTTCGTCTACAGACTTGATATCAGGATTAGATGCGTTTGTATTTAAAAAGGCAGCATGTGGAGCATATCACACGATAGCAGTCAATGAATGGGGACAATTGTTTAGCTGGGGATGTAACTCTGAAGGTCAATTAGGTAATGTAACATATTGTAAAAATATATGTTATTTAATATTTAATCGTAATAACGAAATATTTTCAATAATTCTAATATATGCTTTTATTTTAGGATTAAATATAAAAAACAATTCTGAGCATAAACCGTGTATGGTAAAAACGTTAGGAACTAATGTAATAGTGCAAGTAGCCTGCGGAATAAAGCACGTACTTGCACTTACAAATAATGGAGAAATCTATGCTTGGGGTTCAAACTGTGAAGGACAATTAGGTTTAGGTTCTGATGTAACTAAGGAGTTGAAACCAAAACTTATCAGCAGCTTAATTACTTTACCTATTGCATTCATTGCATGTGGTGGTTATCATAGTATAGCTATAACTAAGTCAGGTAATGCTTTATAAATCAATGGTGTTATCAAAAAACAAACTTGTGATTTATACAATTAATTTTTCTTTTCTTTTTTTTTATAGGTACTGTATTTGTATGGGGAAAAAATTTATTTGGTCAATTGGGATTAAATGATACACAAGTTAAGTATGTTCCTTGCCAATTAAGAACTTTAAGAAATTCCAAAGTATGTTATGCATCATGTGGGGAAGAATTTTCTGTATTTTTAACAACGGTAAAGAATGAATGAATTAATGTTAATAATACTTAACTATTATCCTTAATATATGTTTATTTTTATAGGACGGTGGTGTATTTACTTGTGGCGCAGGAATGTACGGTCAATTGGGACATGGAAATCATAACAATGAAATGTTACCTCGTCAAGTTATGGAATTGATGGGCAGTACTGTTACACAAGTACATAAACATAATAGAATTTTTTTCTTACATTAAATATAGAAATAGAAAAATATAGAAAAATGTATTTTTTATAATATATATTTTTAACTTTTGCAGGTATCATGCGGTCGAAGGCATACATTGGCATTTGTACCTTCACATAGAAAAATTTATGCTTGGGGATTAGGTGGTGCAGGACAATTAGGCAATAGTGTTACAAAAAGTGTTACTACTCCTCAAGTTGTACTCGGACCATGGATACCTCCTCCTACCGGATCAGAGATCAAACTTAACACGCAGTTCAATCCCTGCTTAATTGATTGCATCGTTAAACATGTATTTAGTGGAGGAGATCATTGTTTTGCTACTGTTCTTGAAAGAAAAGTACATTTGTCATATATTATTGTATATGTATAAATTATATTATAAAGATTATATTACATTGATCAATCTTTTTATATAGGAGAATAATAAATCAGACGACTGTAGAATAATAGACTCAACTTCTCAGATACTTAATATATCTGAAGAACAATTGGCAGCTTGTCAAAAAGTTCCAAACGGATCTTCTGTTGATCATGAACTTATGATGTAAGTTAAATCATTTCATATAGAATATTTTGAAGTATCGTAAGAATACATTTAATGTTTCAGGTATTTAGAAACTGTTTTTAAGAGTCAATCTTGTATAAATGGATCGTTTTTATTTAAGAACGATGCACATTATGGATGTTCAATTAAAAACCCTGGAGTGGACTTGGATTTAGCGGTTAAATCTTTTGGGATTATATCGGAGTTGTGTAATAGTACAATTCAGGAACTGGTACGTATTTCAAAGTTTCATTTTTTATCTTCTCAACATTTTTCCTTAATCGTTTAATAATTAATATTAATTAATTATTGTATTATTTCAGATTTTTAATAGCATAGCGGAAAGTCTTATACCATCTTTCACCTCTTCTCCCCCAGATATAGAATCGTTAAGAGTATATTTAACTGTGCCTTTGTATCATGGTTTTGCTAATCCTGTACATTGGAATGTTTTACATCAACCATTTTGCAAAGCCATTTCAAGCTTAAAAATGGAAGCATTTAAAGTAGTAAGCATGTGGTGGAGTAACGCTCCTTCTTATTATTTTGAAAGACTCGTTCGTACTCACAAAAGCGTTGTTTTACATATTATTAAGCAATCTAAACATGACAAGGTAAATATTATAATAATAATAATAATAATAATAATACATTAATTATAACTATAATTAACCATTTGCTATAATAATTACAATTAAAAACTCCTTCCCCTTTTTTTTATTTCATCTTTAGGATGTTTCGTGGAATGTACTAGGTAGATACATTCTAGAGTTCTTAAGATTATTAAATACATTAAATCGTACAGCTGTAGATAACGAAATTAGGGTGCCTTATTCCACATTTCATTTGCCGGAATTAATAGAACTTATAGACATTAAAGCTGATTATTTTAAATGGCTGACAGAAAAAGAAACTTATTCGGTACGATAATACGAAATATGCACCATTTCATGATTAAAGAAAAAAACAAAATTAACTGATATATTTTTATTGTTATTCGTTTATTTTCAGAATAGTAGAATGTATTTTTGTGATTATCCTTTCCTCTTTGATGCGCAAGCAAAAACTGTATTATTAGAAACGGATCAAGCTATACAGGTATTATTTAACTATTTTATTTTTATTTTTATAACAGTCAACAACCAATATATATATATAATCTGTTCGTTTTGATTTAATTTATAGATGCAATCTGCGATGAACGAAGCTGCGACACGTGCTATCACTCAAATGCTTTTCCATCCGTATCCAGCTAATGGTTTGGACACCAGACTACACAATCAATTTGTTACATTAAATGTTTCACGAGAAAATATCGTACAAGATACTTTATCCGAATTATCTCATTACGATTCTAGTGATTTGAAGAAACCGTTAAGAGTAAGCAATTTATATATATATGTGTGTTTAATTTTTGTTTGATATTAGTATACGATATATATTATATATTTTAATAAATAAATAATATAATAGGTAAAATTTCACGAAGAGGAAGCAGAAGATGCGGGAGGTGTTAAAAAAGAATTTTTTATGCTTCTTTTGAAAGAAATCTTAGATCCAAAATATGGAATGTTTAAGGAATACGAAGAAACTAGAATTATTTGGTTCAGTCAAGATTCATTTGAAGATGAAGTTATGTATTCCCTAATTGGTCTTTTATGCGGACTTGTTATCTACAATTTCATAATCATCGATTTACCCTTTCCATTGGCTCTATATAAAAAATTACTACACGAGCAAGTGGGATTGAATGATGTTAAAGAAATGTCACCCGCTATTGCTAAGTATGTGCTTAATCAAATTATATTTTTATCCTGTTAAACTAAGAAAATTCGTTAAACGTTGTTTATTTTTAATTGCAGAAATTTGCAAAGTTTACTCGATTATGAGGATCCAGATTTCGAAGAGATATTTTGTTTAAATTTTGAAGTAGTGAGAGATGCTTTTGGTGAGACAAAAACGTATGAATTAATACCAGACGGTGGAAAAGTTCCTGTTACATTAAAAAATAAGTTAGTCCCTTTTTTCTAATAAATCTTTCAATAACGAATTATATATATATATATATATATATATATATATATATATATTTCTCGTAATATATTAAAATGTACATTTTATTTTTACAGAAAACAATTCGTTGATTTGTATGTGGATTATATCCTTAACAAATCTATGGAATCTCATTATCAAGCATTTCATACAGGTTTTCACAAAGTATGCGGTGGTAGGGTATTAGAACTTTTCCATAGTCACGAATTAATGTCCGTAGTTGTTGGAAATGAAAACTACGATTGGGAAGAATTACAAAGAAACGCAGCATACAAGGAAGGATACACGGCTAATGATCCTACTATTATTCTATTTTGGCAAGTATTTCACGAGCTATCTCTAGAAGAAAAAAAGAAATTTTTACTTTTCCTAACTGGATGCGACAGAATACCTATACAGGGTATGAAAGCGATTAAGGTAAGTTTATTTTTATAAATAAAATATTAATTTCTTTCTTTTATAATTTCTCCATTATTATAAAATTATATGTAATATTTTTAATTAAATAAATTTGTAATATCGCAGGTAATAATACAACCTATGAGTGATGAACGTATGCTGCCCGTAGCACATACGTGCTTCAATGTGCTTGATCTCCCACGTTACCAAACTCGCGAAAGATTACGCTATAAATTATTGCAAGCTATACAACAAACTCAAGGCTTTTCGCTGGTGTAAACATATGAAAGATTATTTTTCTATTGTAATATATTATTATTATTATATATTTTTTTCTTTTTAAATTCTAATTATTACTACTACTACTACTACTACTACTATATTATGATTATTTTTTAATGGTGTAAAATAGAAAATTATTATGATAATGATGTAATTCTTCATTAATTGAGTGCACATTCAATTGACACTTGTCATTTGCTCGTGCATAGAATTAAAGCAAATAGTTGAATTGCATCTTGTTAAATAATTTGTTTTATGATTCATGACTACATGAACATATATATATATATATATATACATATATCATATATCTCCATAAAAAAAATATTTATGTAATGCATACGTGTACGATGTGTTAGACAAATTTCTATCGAAATATTTGTTTGATTTTTATCTAGTCCGATTGTATTATTACATATTAATTTGTAATAATTGACGAATGAGTTAAAAAAATAGAAAGTTACCGAATAAGAGAGAAAGGAATGTTTAAAATTTGCTTCGTTTTAATAGAATTATTATTACAAAAAGGGGGGACATATGGGAGAGAAAATTGATAACTCAGGGAGCGTTCATTATTACAACAAGTAACAATATTTTATATGTTGTATGCTTCTAAAACGTGTCGTGACGAGTTTAGTCACAATTTAGTAAAAAAAAAAGGTTTAAAAAATAATGTATCATAAAAAAAGAAAAAAGAAATTCGATGAACGCACTACTACGATTTTAACTCTGCATTACGCGTTTTCTTATATTATTGAAGTTAAAAAAAAAGAACGAATGAAAATTGACTTATCTCACAAACACTAACGAAAATATTTAAAACAAAATAAAATGGAGATTGAAATATGTGGTTTTATATTTGAAAAAAAAAAAACAAAAAAAAAAAAGAAATTTGTATTTATGTATTTATTTGTAGTATATTTAAGAATATTGATAGATTGTTAAAATTAGAGGGAAATGTGTTGAGGATAAGATAAAACGCGCGTAATTTTTTAATCTCGTCTCTTACTACATATTATTGTTATTATTATTAAAAATAATAACAATTATTATTCCAATGGGAGAAAAACCTCGCGACGATGATGTGAATGTTTTTTTTTTAAACAAAACCACCATTGGAATTTTTGTAAAGATCGTTTTTCCTTTTATTTATTTATCTCTTTCTCAAGAGCAATAAATTACATAATTACAAACGCATCGTTGGTTATTTTATGGACACGTCGGTGCCAAATCGTATTATAAAATGAGACACGTATTTATATTTCTCTTTTTTTTTTCTTTTCTTATTTCAAAATAATACCTCTCTCTCTCTCTCTCTCTCTCTCTCTCTCTCTTTTGTCAATGATAAATAAATTTATTTAGTTATTCGTTTCAAGTTTTAATAATTATTGTTTCAATATCTATCTTCGAATTAATATTTTAATGATTATTATAATATGTCTCTCTTCGTTCGTCTCTATCGATATCATCATTTAATGTTAATTCAATATATGTCGTGTTTTATCATCGTTACACAAGTTTTCCTTGTTTGATTTTTATTAGCATTAATAAAGGCATTCGTTCTTTCGCATGTATATCATTTTCCTGTATTTTTCTTTTTACTTTTTGCTCTTGTTTTTTGCTCTTTTTCATTTACAAACATAATTACCCAGATGGAAATAATTGGTAGCCGTTGATTATCTTTTCCCTATATTAATGTCACGATTTTTAATAGTTTATCGGCACAAAAAAAAGAAAAAAAAAAACAGAAAAAGAAGAAGCATAAATTGTGCATAAATTTTTCTCAACGATTTCTTTTCTTATATCAAAATATTATATGCGACACGAAGAGAAAAAGGGAAATGTAAAATTAGAATAATTTACGAGTCGGTCAGTCTCTCTCTGTAAATAGATACATACATATACATATATATATATATATACACACACATATATATATATCTGACACAGGAAATCTGTACAACGAGCTTGCCAAGACCTATGAAAATTAATATATATAATATATATTAAAATTTACGTGTTTAATAAAATAATCAATTTAATCGTTTCAAAGAGAATCAATTTCAATATAACGAAATGAACCTTAATCATCATTTTCTACCACGTTTCGAAAAGGAAAGAAAAGAAAGATAAAAGAAAAAGCCCCTAAAAGAGAATTTGTGAAATTGTATTTTTTCGATCGAAGACTCGTTGGAATATTTGCGCAGATATCCTTAAAACAAAAACAAAAAAAAACAGAAAATAAGAATAAAATTAAAAAGAATCCTATATAATTATTATAAAGCAAAAATATAATATGTGCGAATATATTTATAATATTAATTAGAATGCCTTTTCTGCTAATGTTGATAAGATGGAGTAAAGTATTGAGTTCCTGGTGGAGCTCTGTAACCTGGATAAGTGCTGTTAAGAGCATGCTGAGCAAAGAATCCGCTGTAGTCCTTGTTAACTCGACGTGGCCTAAAAGCAGGCCCCCTGGCTAGATCCATCCTGGCTTGGTTTTCAGCTTCCGTTTGTGCTTTTACGGAAGGTGGTGGCCATTTGAGATCTCCTCTCATGTTACCACTGATTGGAGCTTTCGTTGCTGCAGGTTGTGCTTGGTACACTGGTGCTGGTGCCTAATAAATTAATATTCAATATTTAAATTACTATATATCTGTTAAATAAAATAAAATATTTAATTTTGTAAACACTATGCCGCGCGTTCGGTGGCACAACACTGGTTTTACAAAGCAAACGTATTTTGGACAAAGTTGTAAAGAGAATTAATTTCTATGAGAAAATACATACCCAGTTAACACAAAACGTTAATATGACGTACGATTTACGTCATTTTTGAAAAAATCTGGGTATTATTAATATAATAATAATATAATAATAATTATTATAATTTACTGAGTATTTATTGAGTTATTATTATTATAATTATTAAATGAATAAAAAAATATATTAACCTGTGAAATCGGAGGCTCCGGTCTAAGAACAATGGTAGAAGGTGGTGCTTCGTAAGATTGATACGGTTGATTATGTTGTCTCGTTTGCTCGTTATGCTCTTGAGGGTGCTGCTGAAACAAAGAAAAATATCGATATCAAAAAATTATCACGAATTAAAAATGAGTTTCCCCTTGTTTATTGAGATCCTTTTTGTTCTATTGCATTGCATAACTGCATTGTGCCATTGATTATCCTTGATAATCCATCTGAGTGTTGAAGGGGTTGAAATGAAAGAAGAGAAAAAGTAGAAGAAGAAAAAGAAGAAGAAGAAGAAGAAAAAGAAGATAGATTAAAAGAGCACAGATGACAATAATCTTTTCATTTTGCTCAAATTTTTCCAAAGCACGGACGTGTCTAATTAAATCTTAATTTTCAATGAAAAAAAAAAAAAAGAAAGGAAGCACTTTCAAGTTTTTTCTATAAAAAGTTGATAAAATTCAGAATTTCTTGTCAGGTATAGAAAATCAACAACGTCCGTACTTTGAATCACTTACCTGTTGTT
Organism: Mischocyttarus mexicanus; assembly: GCA_023678845.1. Taxonomy (NCBI): domain Eukaryota; kingdom Metazoa; phylum Arthropoda; class Insecta; order Hymenoptera; family Vespidae; genus Mischocyttarus; species Mischocyttarus mexicanus. Next base: position 1,938,790 of record JACGTP010000023.1, on the reverse strand, counting down.
GCTGTAATTGTTGTTGTTGATGATGATATTGTTGTGATAGTGGTGGTGGTGGTGGTGGTTGTGATAATGGTTGTTGTTGTTGTTGTTGATTGGACCAATCTTGAAGAGAACGCTGTTGTAGAACAGGTGAGGTAGCAGGTGGTGTAACAGGTGTCCAACCCTTAGGTGCAAATGGTTGTTGTTGGAAATGCGATGGTTGTCGTAGAAGAGTTCCACTTGGACTGATCGATGGCGATGGCGATGGGGATGATGGAAGGACACTCTGAGTTGATGAACGAGCTACTGTCGATGGTGGTTGGGGTGATGGACCTGATGAAGGACTGCTCTGGTACGAGGGAACCTCACCGATTCCACGGGTCTTTTCAAGGGAAAATAAACATATGGTCGTTTTCTACTAAAAACGTGCACATTCGACGTTCCTGTCACTATATTATTTTCCTTCTAATACAGCTTTGCACAACGATTTTTGAAATCATTTTAATCAACAATTAACAAACGTGCATTGTTTCTACATAGATATTTTCATGTATATAATAATAATAATAATAACTAATTAACAGGCTTCAGGACATTTCAAAATATATACATATATGTATATGGAATACATGTAGCGTGCACGTGGGAAGTTGTTCAGCAAGATTTTATTAACATTTAAAAAAGAAAAAGTAAAAAAAAGGAAATCATCGGAATGGAACATACAAGGAAACACAATTACGCTTAAAGAAGCTGTCAACATGACAAGAAGTTCCGTACGTACCAAATAACTGGACTTATGCTATGAAAAAAAGACACTAAGCATCCTCTTATAAACAACATTCAACGAATATATATTATTAATACAATATCATTGTATAACACGAATCGCGATATTTACCTTAGCTTGGACGGGTCCTTGCTCAACGTAATCAAGATCTTGATCTTCAGGAGGTGGCGGCCAAGCAACGCGTTTCAAATCTGAAACCAGAGTTAAATTATGTCTTAGCAGATGGTTTTATAAAACTGTATTTATAATGTTGGAACAAATTTATATGGTGCAATAATACAATTGTCATTGTAATATCTTCTGTATTTCTCTTTAAAATGCTACAATAAATATCTTATTTATTATCAATTATTTGAAGATTATGTTTTTAAGTAAAATACAAAATCTTTATCACTTAATATTTTGATTGAACATTTTACGAAACACACTTCAATGTATATCTAATAAAATCTAAATGATATATTTTACGAAAGAGATCATACGATCAAAATTATCAACGAAAGTGTCCTCATCATATTAATGTACTTGGCTGTAGTTGCTGGACGTTGGCTATCGTTTCGTACGAATATTGCAAAAGATTGAAAGAACTGGGAAAAATTGGAATTAAAAAGAAAAACGAAATAAAAAGAAGATACGATGGAGAGAAAAAAGAAGAAAAAAGAAAAAAGAAAAAAGATTCAAATTACGTCAAGAGCGTGAAATTAAAATTCCTTACGATTGATTCCTGTAGTTGTAAGCCAAGTTTATATTTATGCGATTATTATCTTAGAATTTTCATGATTCCAACGGTGACCTCGTTGTATTCTTAGTTTCTTCGAAAATTCGAAGGACGAATGTATTATATATTTTTTTTTGGAACGATGCAATATTTTCTTTTCTTATTTCTAAATAAAAAGAAAAAAAAAACGAACTTTTCCCTCGAGTCGAAATTTAACGTTGTATAAAAAAAAAAGAAATACACAAAAATACGTGAAATTTTTAAAATAGAAATTGCGTGGGAAAGAGAAAGAAAGATATCATATCTCCGTTTTAAAATATTATTGAGAAAAATTCGTTGAAAGCTTAACGGTAAAGGAATATTTTTAATATTACAAATTTACCTATTAAATTGTTACAATTACTTTTTGAATAATTGTACACTACAAAAAGGATATTATTCAAAGAGAGAGAGAGAGAGAGAGAGAGAGAGAGAGAGAGAGAGAGAGAATGAGAGATGGAGTCATTGAAAGTCAATTTCAATTCACTAAAACACAAAATAATGGTCACTCATTGTCACAGATAACACAAAGGACATATTCTTCCAAATTTGATTCATATAACAAAGTTGAATATCAACTGGTCACTTTAAATAATATTATACATTGAAAATCCAAGAAATGATGATGATGATTATGATAGGATCTATACATATATACATATGGACATATATATATATTACGAAATGATATTCGTCACAACGTACCCTGTGTCTTTTGTTACAAATTTTGGAAACGAAGTATCTACCAACTCAGGTGTATTAAGTCAGAGGTAACACGACTTTGCCAAAACAGTAACTGGCAATCTACTAACGCTAAACCAACATTTCTTCCACCTTTCATGATTGCCGCAATGACTTGGCCACCGATTTCAAAGATTTCTTGGTGATTGGCCAAAGAGTGGGGGATGATACAAAAACTCAACAACCACTCGAAAATAAAATTGGCGTATTTGGATTGGTTTGTATTTAAAAAGAAAAAAAAAAGAAAATCATCTTCTATAAACCCAGTTAACACAAAACGTTAATATGACGTACGGTTTACGAAATTTTTCAAAAATGACGTAAATCGTACGTCATATTAACGTTTTGTGTTAACTGGGCAAATATTAATGTATATATTATAATAATAATAATAATAACCTGGATCAGATATATTCGAGACCGAACTTCGTGCATAAATAATAATTATTTAAATAACGAAATGAGAATATATGAAATTAATATTTTGTAAATTACCTGGTTGCAAAAAAACTGACGCATTAGCTTGTAAGATTATTAATGATATAAGCCTTTTGATTTTATAGATAAAAGATCATTAAATGATCTTTCGAATCGAAGTTAGAAGAGGATCGCTAAAGCTCGTGCCGTTGAATTTCTATTGTATCTTTTTATATACTTTCTTTTCTTTTGTTTACGTGTTAAAAATGCCTCTTTTTTTTCTTCATCTAAATTAGTAGGTACTAAAAAATCCTTCGTACTTTTATTTTTCTCGTGGTATTGGTAGTAGATCGGTATAATCCTTGCGTGTCAGTGATCTTGTTAGTTCTCCTGCCGACGATCGGTTTAAGTTCCGTATCTTGCGGATCTGGGCAAAAGCAGCCAAGCGTGAGTAAAACGTAAAATTAGCTCGCTAAAATTTTGAAGCATACACATATATAATTTAAGTTATATTATAAATATATAAATCGAATAAAGAGAGTTAAAGAAGAAAAAAAAAAAGAAAGAAAGAAATTTAATTTCGAGAGAATATTCCCAGTTAACACGCGTATAAGAAAAAAAAGAAAAACAATTGTAAACTTTAACGATAACACATGAGAAAGCACGTTCGAATAAATTAAATTAAAGGAAAAAAAAACATATAAAAATGATTAATTTTAGATCATCCTTAGTAATTATATCGTCGGTGTTATATTTTTCTCATGCACTCGGCACATGCAAGGTCAAAGTTTATCCTTCATCAAATTCATCTTAAAGGGATTAGAATAATGATCCTACATAATTAACAATAATAATGAAAAAAAGAAGAAAAAAAAATAACAAGGTTTCTATGTTTCACACATCTATCGCTAATTTGGCAAAGTTTAATGTTTGAATAATTGCCAGACACGTGGTATATAGAAAGAGAGAGAGAGTGAGAGAGAGAGAGAGAGAGAGATAAAAAAAAAGTAAATATATCTATAGTAAATGAATCAAAGATGCATCATCAAAGATGTATCATCATCATAGACGTTAAAGAACGTATGTCTCGTAAATGTTAATAACACCGCGTTAAATTATCACGTATGGACCATTTGCTTACAATTAATTATCTACCAACGATTTAGGTATGTGCGTATAACATTTTCAAACGATAATAATCTATATATATATATGATCCTATTGAACAGGTGAAAGAAATAAATGAAGATGCAAGAAATAGTGATATTTACTTGGTTGACCACCCCGTTGTCTAGCTTCTTCTTCCTCAAGCATGCGTAATACTGCGCTGTTTTGCAAATTTGCCGGCTTAGCCAGCTGGTTGAAGTCGATCCTAAAACGATAAAAGAGAATATATATTATCAGAATTCTGTTAGATCGGTATACAAAATAATTATTTTTTATAGAGTGTAAGAAAAAGAAAGAAAGAAAGAGAGAGAGAGAGAGAGAGAGTGAATTATTTAATAGACTGATTAGAGCCAAATCGTTTAATCAAATTTTGACAATATAAATAGTTGTACAATTTTAGCAAAATTAAAAGCAACAAAAAACAAAGATTAAATGAATGTATCTACTCAATAACGAAGAAATCAGATAAGATACTGATTGTGGAGCCAAGTTGTTTTATTGACCCCTGACGTCTTGTAGAATAATAATAATAAATGAAATTTGTATAAGAAAATATTTGAAAGAAAAGAAAATATTAACGTTATACAAGTATCGAACCTTCTTTGAGCGATCATACTGGTAATTATTAAATAAACTAAACAAGCGCAAAATTTGAATTTAACAGCAAGGGGTGGTGGTGAATATCACGAAAATCACGATAGACTGCGGTCAACTGTATAGCCAGCCAGGGGCCATCAAACGCGAAACTAAGTCAAGTACGACGTTCACGGGATTTGCGCAACGACTAGCCTCTGAGTTCTCGCGTTTATTTCTAACCGGGTGTGATTCGGCCCTCTGAAAATAACGGGGAGTCTTTCGCCAATGACGATGACGATGGTGGTGGTGGTGGTGGTGTGGTGGTGGTAGTAACACCAAGTTGTTACTGCTATTGCTACTGTTTTCTTTGCTGATTCATCTTGACTCTCGTACAAAACACTTATGACTGTGAGATACTATCTTCTAAATCGACGTCACTCGTCGATACTTCAAAAAAAAAATACCCCCCCCGAGATTAGAAAGATTTATTTATAAACATATAAACGTGAAATATTCTATATTTATATCTACTGTCTAATACTCATAAATATACTATACTTTAAATATTTTATAATTGTAATATATATATAAGGGGCAAGGGTATATATTTGTATTTTGTGTTAACTGGGTATATATATGAATATATGTGCTATAATAATATATTTCTATATATAGAATTGATGTAAGATTGTCAACGTCCTTACGTTTGTCAATCGGTCAATACACCTAATCTTTTTTTTATTTTATCTATCTTCATTCATAAGATATATATGTATCATAAAAATTAAAAATACAGATTAAGATATAATCACTTGAGTAGAAGTGTTCAGATAAGATTATGATATTATGAGAATACTTAAGATTTTATATGACTCTTTAAAAATGATGAGAATTATTTTATGATCGTGAGAATAATAAATGACAAATCAATTAGATTAGTTCTAATAATATTTGACAAACTTATGGATTGGATTTAGTTTAATCTTGATTGTTATGAGATTTAGAAACAGAGAAATGAGAAACAATTACGTTTTCTTAAAGGGATGAAAATTCTTCCCTTTTCTCTCTCTTTCTTTCTTCATTTATTTATTTCTCGTTGCATTCTTTCGTAGGTCGTGTGCGTGTGATATTTTAAGTACGAATGTCATTACCCGATTGCTCCATTAGCCAGAACCTGAGTTTGCCTTTCCAAAGTCTCCTTTATTGCTTGCGGTGAATACAAGTTGATAGGAGAGTTAAATTGCTTGTTCACGTATTTCACTTTCTGTTCAGCCATATTTTTCCCTTTCCTTTCTGTTCCTTTTTCTTATCTTTATTATCTTTTTTTTTATTATTTATTTTCCTTGTTTTCTTCTGGCTATAAAGAAAATATCAATTAATAATCCCTTATAATAAAATTCACAAATAAATATAATATAAATTAATTGATTAATAAATTCTCTCAATCAACGTTGACTCTCTAGTTTTCCTCTTATTTTTCTATTTAAAAATCCCACCGTGGTTACGATCGGTACAAATGAATCCTCTTCTTGGTCCGAGGATATAAATGGTCGAGATGATTCAAGTATTTAACTTAAAATACGATTACTAATCGTCAGGCTACAAATGTTATATACATAAAAGACATGAAAAACATTCTATTGGCTAAGAAAATCATCGCTTATGTTGCCTATCGATTAAACTTGGAGGATACTTCTTCTTCTTCTCCGCCAAAGTGTTTGGACATTTGATCGGAAATACAAACTCAATTCGTGTATTACAAACATTTAATGGATGTTCTTTAAAATCGAGCCAAAAGTCGAGAAAATATGACGAAAAAGCAAGAAAATATGTGTATAGAAGTAAACGTAGATATATACATATGTACATATACATGTATCCACGTTCGTGATCGTTCAAATACTATTAACATATTGATAATGATAATACTCTAACAGTTTTCTTCATATCCAATTCGAAGTATTTCTTAAGAGAGTTCACTGACACTATCTTTTAAAGCTTTGGAAATAGGAGTAAGTTGTTCATCGTTTAAATTACAACGACTATTCTCAAATGTCGAAAGTGACATTGACGAGAGAGAGAGAGAGAGAGAGAGAACATGCACTTAAGCCAAACTACGGCAAAATATTCATACAACGTTTTCCAATAAACACTGTTCTATTTCTAAAAAGATATATCTTAATTTTCTGAATGAATGAAACAAAGAAATTGTAACAAAAGATACTAGTTTCTTTGATGAAATCCTTCTTACTAGCTAAACGTGTATCAAATTCAATCCTAAAAAAGAAGAAGAAGAAGAAATATTTTAATCAAATTGAAGATATGAAGAAATTAATTCAAAAAAGAAAATCTACAATTATTTCTCACTCAAGTATCTCGATGACTGAAGTTATTTAATTTAACAGATATTCTAATTATGAATGAACGAAACTAAATGACAAAAAAGAAACAAGAAGTTTCATTGAGTGGAATCCTTTGAAGAGCTAATTTAAGATCAACACCGAGTTAAGTCTTAAAAAGAAGAAAAGAAAAATAACTTCTGTTAATATCTCGAAAGTATACATGAAGTAATATCTGAAAGTATCTCGATGTTTGAGAGGAGGAGGAAGAGGAGGAGGAAGAAGAGGAGAAGAGGGAATAGTACAAGTTACCGTTGACCTACCATAGTTATTTTTACTACGAAATTCCGTCTGAATATATCTACATCGTCCGCAAAATCTCTTACGTCTCTCCTACTTTTCCCCTATTTTAACGAAGTTTAAACTGTAAAGTTATACGTCAGCTTTCATGAATATCGTATGTATAAAGATCATATTGCGTTATACGATATAATCCAAAAAATCTCCTGGACCAAGACGACGAAGAAGAAGAAGAAGAATAAGATGACGATGACGACGACGAGGACGAGGACGAGGACGAGGACGAGGGCAACATATCGAAGAGTAAAACAGTAATCAAGCCAAAAATCTTTCGAAAGATCAGAAGACAATTAGTTTCGGGATTAGTAACGCACAGCGACAACTGCTAACGTGAAATTTTGATATCCGTTTCCATTTACATAACTCATTTCTATTTCCACCAGCTTCGTTGGTATTTGGGCGAGCTCTTGGATTGAAACAGAAAGAGTAAGAGAGATAGAGAGAGAGAGGAAAAGAGAACAGTTTTTCTTTGAAATCTGAATCCTCGGACCGAAAAATTTATGCCAGAAAAAACGAAAGCAGAAAAAAAAAGAAAAAATAAGAAAAATAAGGTGATAAATGAAAATTATTAACTGTGATTAAATTTCTTTCTCTCCAACATTTGTTTTCCTCTTATCTTTTAATATTACCACACACACACACACACACGCACGCACGCATATATATATATATATATATATATATATACATACATACATGACATACACACGCCTAATAAACACAGTCACCTTAATTCTCGTATTTTCTCTTTCATTTTCCTTTGTGCTATCAACACTGTATCACGTGCCAAGTATTCGACATCGAGATATCCAAGATTCGAGATTGTTTACACGCTTTTTCTTCTCCGTACTGATATTATAGATCGATCAAACTATTTTCGTGTATCTGCATTACGATACAACGTAAATATATACGAAAATTACATATATTTCAGTATATATAGTCAAAGGAAGCATGCACATATTTCTACGAAGATTATTAAATGAATTTAATGATCTATGACGAAATAAAATTAATTATTATCTATATATATATATATGTATGTATATATAAAAAAACGTTTTAAAAATACGATCGTGTAGTATAAATAAAAAAATGAAATAGAGAGTAAAGAAATTGTAATATGACGGAAGAGCCCGTAATTTGTTGTTTTTTTTTAATCGTACAATGCGGAAGAAACTCTTTCTCTTTCGTTTATCTTCTTTCTCGAATTCTTCGTATCTTCTCGTTTCTTCCCCGTATATCTTTTCTCAAATACTATATACAAAACTAAAAGTATAAAAGAGATACACGCAAAAATAACATGAGTAAAATTAGAAATCTAAGAATGAGAGTGTGTGCAATAAATTAAGAGATTATACTAAGAGTATACAACACATATATACATTTTCAGTATATAATAAAAAAATAAATATAAGCGTCTGAAGAAAATCTTTAAACAAATTGTATATACATATATGTAAATACATACATTGCTCATTGTCTCTGGAAAAAATACATTATTATAAAATATCGTATAAATAAATTTTAATAAAAATTAAAAAGAAACCAAGAAGAAGAAACATTTAAAAAATAAAATAATAATAATAATAATAAAAAAGAAGAAGAAGAATAAAATGATCCAACCAGAAGAGAATTATATTTCCGTTTTCAATCTAAAGAGAATCGGAAATGCTGTTAAGTAAAATGTACGAAAATAAGAGAAAGAGAGATAGAGAGAATGAAAAGAGAAATAAAGGAAGCTTTAGTTTCTTAGAAGCTTTTAAACTTACCTTCCTGTTGAAAAGGTGAAACACGCGTTCCTCGTCTATCGAAACACACTGGACTCGTAAAAGCAAAAGCATGCGAGAGTACCAGTGGAGTGATGACTATCTCTCCCTCCTTCCTCTTTCTTTCTCTCTCTTTCTGTCTCTCATTCTCATTCTGATATTAAAACAGGACGAAGCTATTTTTGAAACCCCCACAAACCACCGCTCATCATCCATCGTGTCCAACCACTTTCCTGCCAAACGGAAGAAACTCATTTGCATCTTCTCAAATATGTTTTAAAGAAGGGGAAGAACGTTGTTAAAACCTCCCGCTCAATTTTCCATTCCCAGTTCCCGCGCAATATGGCCGAATTTATGGAGGGTAAGAGATACTTGCTCTTTTCACTTTTATTAACGAGATATAACATAGAAAATACGATTAATTCGTTAGATGATCGTGAAAATTTATGAGATATTCTATAAATTATTCGATTTCCTAGTTAAATCCTATGTGGGCGCATGTATCGAGAATTCGAAAATAAACTAATGTAATTTATGGGGAGGATTTATGTGAGGAATATGCTAAGCTTACTTTTTTAACTAAATAAACTTTTAATCTCTCAAATTTATATTATTTTACTGTTAGCACGATGATTACGGAGATATATATATATACCCAGTTAACACAAAACGTTAATATTACGTTCGATTTATGTCATTTTTCAAAAATGACGTCATATTAATGTCATATTAACGTTTTGTGTTAACTGTGTATATATTTATTTCTAGAGTTTATTTATTTCTATTTTTTTGAAAAAAATAGTATGGTCGATATGAATAATTGTAATATTACTTACTCTCTCTCTTTTCTTTTTCTATTTTTTCCTTTTAAAATACAACGTTTATTTGTCAATTATTTAAAGAAGATATTATCGTATTATTCGACGCGCCATTTTTACGGACAAGATAGACACTGCGTCCACCTACTGATAAAAAAATCAACTACATTCGAATATCTAAATATTATACATTTTTCTATGCAAATACACGAATTATTAATACGATAAATAAAAAAATAATAAAATGATATGTATATATATATGTTTACGGAAGGGGAGAAATTATTCTTACCAAAAGAGTAAGAAACGTTAATCGATTTCTACGTCATCGTATTCCAAAGTAGTACACGCGTACTTTCGATAATCGAATGGGATTTGATATATCAGGCGTTGTACAATAACCTGCGAATTACAGCTATATCGACGATCAGGAGATAGGAAATCAAACACCCTGGCAACAACCCATTAACAAAATAACCCGTCGATATTATTCGCAATTGTCATTCAAAAAATATTCCTTTTTTTTTTATCGTACAATCGAGAGTTCGTTTACTATTACTAATAAAATCTTTAACAAATAATATCTTGCTCTTGTTACACTTATATATATTATTGTTTTCTTTCTCAATATATATTTCTTCCTTTCTAATTTATTTTTGTCCGAGGAATGAGTCGAGTCGTGTGTAAGTAAAAAACCGAGAAACGAGTTGTTGAAAATTCTTACCCTCCTGCTACGAAAAATAAGATAAGAAAAGAAAAGAAAAAAAAGAAACGAAAAGGAAAAGAAGTAAAAAAAGGAAACAAATGTATATAAACGTGTGTGTAGGTTTCCCGCCGTAAAGAAGAACCGTAAGAGAATAGATCAATAAAAGTTACCGCCCTTACCGACTCGCGATGAACCAACAAGATTGTTTTTCTCAAAATGGATTCCAAACGCGTTTTGTCGTGTACTTTATATCATTGAATTTTCTCAAAAAGGTGAGAAATATCATATGTACATTTTATCGTATATTCGTTAAAGATTTGAGAAAAATAAATAAAAAAATATATATACATATATATGTGTATACATATATATAAATATATTATATTATTGCCTCATATACGGCGTTAGTTATTTAATTGAAGATAAATATCAAGAAAATTTGTCGTTTCCATTGACGTCGTAGTTGTCGTCGTAATATCGGGGACGTGGAACGAAGAAGATGCGATCGCAGCGCCATGTTAACGCTCATTGGTCGAGAAACCTTGCAGGACGGTACGCCGCAGCCATTATAGATTCCGTTGTGAGTGACCGAGTGAGTATATGTCTGATGATCTTTTGCTGAGGGAGAGCTCCTAATATTTTCCGTGATAAAAAGTTATTCTCGAGAGCTCCGTGAGGGACGCCAATAAGGATATTTAATACTATTGTTACACACACAGTAATACACATTAGTTTTCATTCATTTTTAAATCAACAACAACACAACAAGAAGAAAATAACAAGAATAAGAACAAGAAGAGAAAGAAGAAGAAGAAGAACAAGTATTAGAAGAAATCTATTCTACTTTTTTCATAATAATGAAAACGTATAGTAGAAAAAAGGGCGACGGCCCCAGCAACGTTATTATTCATGTGAACGAGCTTTGCCGATTGTGCTTGGCAAAGGAAGAAGAGATGGTGCCGATATTCGATGAAGAGACCATACCGTTGCCACTTAGAATCATGGCATGCATCAATTTGGAAGTGAGTAAGCGTCCATTTATTGGCGCGCAAAAAGTAACTGAAAGAAAGAGAAAAAAAATTTAATGATAATAAAATAAAATAAAAATGATAAAATGTATATATATACATGTATATATATATACATATATATACATACATACATACATATATATACACACATATATATATATATATATATATATATATATATATATATATATAATATGTATATTATATATTATCCAATGGCATGTTAAAATAATCTCTTTACTATATTTTTACATGTTAAAACGTGAAATGATGGGTCGTTACGAAAAATAGGAATCTATTTTATCTTTTCTCTTGATTATCCTATACCATATATATTATATGTGTATATATAGATAATACACACACACATGCACATATATATGCATATATGCATTGTGTGTACTCTCTCTCTCTCTCTCCTTTCTCTTTCCTTTACCAATCTTCACGCAACCCTCTTTCCTCTCCGCTCGGAATCAACATTTAAATCCATACATACAGTGCGTTTATCTGTATGTATAACGCGTTATATATAGGATGTATACCTTTACTGTAACTACCGGCCTTACCGAGTTATCGACTTCGTAATTCTCGATATCTCGCGCTCCCTTCGTTTTACAGGAATCTAGAACAAGAGAGAGCGCACTACTCTACGAAATGTAATAATACCATCTTTACCTTTCGAATTTATAGAAATCTGCAACGTTCAATCTCCATCAATACACAAATTTATCTTTATCCTTTCTCTAACCATGCAGTTCTTTTATAGAACCGATAATTATATTTTTCAATATTATTATCATCAAACGTAATCGACTTTCAGGATATCATTATTTTCTAATTCCCCATTATATACAATTGTTTCTTTTTCATTTTTAATAGCCTTATTGTCTTTACAAACATTTTTCTTCTTTTCTATATACTTGAATTGTTTGTATTACAATAAAGAAAAAGAAAAATAATAAAATATTTAATATAATTAGGTTTACGAGGAAGATGGCCTACCAAATAAAATTTGTTATCCGTGCAAATATCAACTGGAAAAATCTTATCAATTCAAAAAGAAGTGCGAAGCGGTAGATGTTAAACTTAGATCGCACATAAAGATGATACGCAAATATTCAGAGCAAGACGAGGAGACGGATAATCAAGAAAACAATACGGATAGTTTGAAAGAAGCATCGAGTAGTGGGAAATCTAAACAAGTTAAACAATTGTTAGCTGATTTAGTATCGACCAAGGGAAATGGAAGTCAGTCTGATGGAGATCCTATCGAAGTTACAGAAGAAGAATTAATTGGTGGATATATTTTAGGTATACGATGATTATTGTTAAATACTGTTATTATTTTAGATCATTAAAATGTATCAGCAGCAGCATTTTATTCATTTTGGGGAAATAATTTTAGGTATGAATTCTGAAAATGCAGAAATGGAAGAACCTATGTCGGAAGATCCAGAAAGTATTACATTAGTACCAGCTGAAGAAAGAACAGCAAAAGCTCGATGTACGATACGTACAACTAGGATTAAACAAGAACAAGAATCCGAAGACGAAGCTGAGGAAGTACAAAGAGCTATCGCTAATGCTGATCATAAAAATGTTTACATGATGGAACTGACTAGTAACAGCTCTGGTCAAGGAGAGTCATTGAAATTGCAACCAATAGGTGATACGATAGGTACGTAGATTACATAACGATTTATTTACATTATTTCATAAAAGAAAAGAAAAGAAACAAATAATTAATATAATTATCTTATTCTTTATAGTTGAAGCAAGCACAGAAATGAAAATATTTAAATGTGACAAATGCCCAAAAGCTTTTAATAGAAGAATAATGTTGAAAAGTCATAAATCTGTTCATTCTACTCAAAGAGGATATACCTGTCAAGCTTGTGAAAAATGGTTCCCTACGAGATCAGCTTTAATAAGGCACGAACGGACACATACTGGTTAGTTTTAATATAATAAATATATTTGATATTTTTTCTTGTAATATTATAAGATCTCATGCGAATTTATCAATTTTGTATTATTTTTTTAGGTGAGAAACCATTTGGTTGCAATATATGTCATCGTGCATTCGCACAGAAAGAAATATTACTACGTCATTTAATGACTCACTCCGGTAAAAAACCATTCCAATGTCAACATTGTGATAAAAGTTTTACGCAACGCGAAGCACTGAAAGTGCACATGCGTCGACATCAAAAATTGGATCCAAACGATATACAACTTCATCATTGTCAATTATGTCCCAAAGCATTCTGTCATGCATCTGGACTTAGCAGGCATTTAGTTACTCATACTGGTAGAACGTTCAAGTGTATTGAATGCGAGAAAACTTTTACAGATAAGAGTTCACTTTTAAGGCACAGTCATATTCACGCACCTAAAAAGATTGCATCGAATTAATATTGAACAAATATCAACGTTATATCTTATTTCCAGCTAAAGAAAAAACAACAAAGTTATGAAATAAGAATTTTACTTCTTTGGGTCCAGTTGTACATTTTTTATAAAAACAAAATAATATAATAAAATTTTTATTATTCTAAATGAAAATCATTATTAACAATTATCATATATATATATATATATATATGTAGGGTTCATTGAGATTGATATTTTATTTTAAATTAATATAAATTCTTGGTAATTAGGCATACAACTGACCCATAAAAACTTTGTATATGACAAAAAGGTATGTTACGCCTTTTTTTTAATTACCTTATTCGATCAATTTCTATTTAACAATTATTTTCATCGTTATCCTTCATAAATAAATCTATAGGAAAACAAAATTGACAATTACTTTACAACATATATACTTTTGTACAAAATTGTAGCGAATATAGCATTCTTTGCGATTAATGTCTATATAAGTATATTTATATAGATATATATTATATTATGTATAATTTAAAATTAGGCATATTTGTTTTATTGCCAATTGTAAAGGCAATTTAAAATATTTTTTTAGATAGAAAAGTTTTTAAAAAGAAAAAAACCAAATTGAACCTTTCAGTGTATAATATTCATGAAGACATTATGTACTATGTACACGATTAAATATATATTCTATGTATATAACTATAAATATACAATATATTGATGGTAAATAATGGTTTTTTACCTGATGTAAATGTCGTTCACCTTTCATATAATAAGTTTCAAAGATTACATATACGATGTTCGATATACATATACATTTACTAATTCGTATGATTAACTTTATTATTAAATACAGGATGAAATTTATGTACACAATCATAATTATTTTTACTCGCTAAAAGTTAGACAGACAACATTGTTTTCTTTCTTTTTTTTGTTTCTTTTTTTCTTTCTTTATACCGAGACTCGTGGCAATGTCTAATTAAATTTATCAAATGCAAAACTTATATAACATTCTATAATATGTAAAGACATAATTACCTATCTCTCTGCGAAATGTTTCTATTCATTAGATATCGTCATGTTTGCAAATTCAACTTTTCCATATATTGTTTATTTAATTCTGTGTAATATTATATCGTTAGTAGTTTGATGGTATAGGAGAGATTATGGAAAAATTTGTCGGATTACTCGATATTGCATGATATTTATAAATCTATCTGTAACGCATAATATTTTTATTAAAGCAGTAGCAATTCAAAATGTACTTGCGTATAGAGAATCATAAATTTCAAAATTTTATATTACTTGAATGTTGTATTCAACGTTTCATAGAAAGTACACAAAGTTATGATTAATTGCTATACTATGTATTATTATTATTATTATTATTATTAAGATCATTTAAAAATTTCATTTAAAAGAAAATAAAAAAGAATGCTCAACAGATGGTATTGTTAAGTACACTGCAATGTAAATTATAGATAAAAAATATTTCTAATTCTCGCTATGATTTTTTTTATAATAACAATAATATGTCAGGTATACGTATGACAGAGCTCAGTATTCTCATTATTACTATTCAAATATCGTACAAAGTAACCTAATTAGATTTATAGTATTTTCACATACTGCGCTATGAAAACGCTATTATATATTGAGAATAGATAAATATATTTCATTCTATAATGCTGCTATATCATTTAATAATAGACCACACGTTATATATATATATATAATATATATATATTCTGATCGAGTGCCGTGAAAAGTGGTTAGAAAAAAAAAAAATTAGACAAATAAATAAATGAGAAAAGTGAAAAATTAATAGAGAAAGAGATAGAAGAACAAAGAAAAAAAAACAAAAGGAAGAACGAAAGCGGAAGAAGTTTTTTAACCGTTTATTAAAAAAATTTATTTTATTATAATTCATGTATATTATGATCTTTTTGTGCATTTTTAATTACATTGCCAATGTTGATAAATATATATATATATATATTTATATATTTATATATATCATTATCGGATCATATGGAAACCTTGCAGAGTTTCATCGATTAATTTTTTATTCCTTTTACACATTTTTGTCATTGTTTAAAACCATAATTGCTATTACAATATCACAATCATTCGTTTCATATTTAAAAAATTGAATTAATTTCTCTCATCACATATCAAGCTTAATAACAATCTATAACGAAAGGTCTCTTTCTCTCTCTCTCTCTCTCTCTCTCTATGCATATAAGTTAATAAATTGGATTCATCAGATAATATCTGCCTTTCAATTCAGATTGAGAATTAATACGAGGATCATTTTTTTTTTGTCGATAAAATCATATTATTATATTATTGCTATTATTTGATAAGTATTTACTAATGTGATTACTATCTACATGATGTGGCTACATAAAATTCACGAGACATATGTCACAGTCAATAATATATGTGAAATAATTATAACTGTGGTATGTACATAATATATATATATACACACACACACACAGATTTATGTGAAAATTATATGAAAAAGAAAAAACCTCATATAATTTCAATATGACGCGACGTGTTATTATTCAATTACCGGAAGAGTAAAAAATCTTTTTTCTTTCCTTTTTCTTCCCCTTATTTTGGTAAATACTTATCAAATTTTTACGTATTTCTTTTCCTTCTCTTTCCTTCTTCTTTTCTAATTATTTATATATATATATATATATATATATACTAAATCCTAGTTCCCGTTAAATCTTTATGAGATGTAACGTCTGCTATTAGATTCAAGAGGAATTAAAAAGAAGGAGCAGACTGTCAACGCCAGCATGTCAGATTATGCACAAAATTTGTACTATGCTTTTGTCGTTATTAATAGACACGACATATTCCATGGCGTATTAAGAGTCTAGTGTAGATGACAGATCACTGTCTCCTTCTGTTTCATATTATTGAATTTGAAAATTAAAAAGAGAGAAAAAAAAAGAAAAAGAAAAAAGAATTACAAATAATATAAAATAAATCAAATAAATTAAGAATAAAACCAATTAAACATGTGATGAATGTAAATTCAATGATTTTGAATAAACTTTGAGATGAGATAAAAGATTTCGTTTTATGGATATGGAGGGAGGGAGGGCAGGCAGAGAATAAGGGAAAGAGGACAAGTAATTATTAAGACGTTCTAAATGAATAACGTCTAATGATTTTTAATATGCACCCTCTCATCAATCAAGGTTTAAAGTTTTTGGTTGTTCCCATGTAAACCCATCACGACCAAAATGACCGTACGTACTGGTCTGTTGATAAATAGGATTACGAAGATTCAACTCCCTGTAAAAAATGTTAAACATTTTATATTTGGAATTATTTTTTGTTCTCTAGCCTAATGTTTTCTTCCACTTTTTGTAGTGTATATATATATATCAATTACGAAATTAACGTAGAGCACGCCAATATTATATTCAAAAAGATATCTTTCCAAAAGCATCAACTAGTACAAATTATTCGACATAGAGTAGTCCAAGTTGATATAATTAAAATATGTTAAACATAAAATAATTTCATTATATAATAATGAAACATGAATAATAATAGTATACATACTTAACAATTTTTCCTGGCCGTAAATCAAAATTTTTATTAACTATATCCAACAGTTTATTCTGTGATAATTTAGAAGTGCCATAGTCAAAGACTGTGATAGAAAGGGGCTCGGCAACACCGATGGCGTAGGAAACCTGAAAATGAAATAAATTAATATAAATTAATTTTCCAATAATTAAAAATTAAATGAGAGAGAGAAATACTATTTAAAATAATCAAATAATCAAATAATTGTACCTGTACGAGACAGCGTCTGCAAAGACCTGCTTTTACAAGAGATTTAGCAACCCATCTCGCAGCATATGCGGCTGATCTGTCAACTTTAGTGAAATCTTTTCCTGAAAATGCACCACCTCCATGGGCTCCCCATCCGCCATATGTATCTACAATTATTTTACGACCAGTAAGACCAGCGTCGCTCTGTAAAAAATAATTTACGATTATATGTATATATATTCAAGATTTAATATTATGTATTATACATCTATATATTATTTGCAAAAAATCAATTTTACCTGTGGTCCACCAATAATAAAAAGTCCGCAAGGATTTACATGGAAAACTGTTCTTTCATCGAGATACCTTGCTGGAATAACTTCTTTAATGACTTTGTCCATAACAGCTTTACGTAATTCATCCAAACCAATTTTTTCGCTGTGTTGCAAAGATACGACAACTGTATGAACTCTTATTGGTACGCAAGCTCCATTATCCATGATGTATTCGCATGTGACCTTAATGAAAAAATAAAAATCAATTGTATATTTAAATATTTATAATCTCGTGTATTTCGACACCTTCCAATTTGTGTTTTGTATTAAATAATACATTATGTGTATGTGTATATGACAGATTATTCTCAGAAATGGTGTTCTCATCATGGCACTCAAGAGTAGCAAATACAATGAAAAAAAAACATCATTGAATAATCCTTTACAAAGAAAATTATATACATATATGAAAAAGAAAATAATAAATACGAACCTGTGTTTTAGAGTCTGGTCTTGCCCACCACAATTCCCCACTTCGTCTTAACTCTGCTATCTTTTGATTTAATTTGTGTGCTAATACAACTGTCAATGGCATACATTCGTCAGTTTCATCGGTTGCATAGCCAAACATCAGGCCCTGATAGTAAAAATCTCAATTAATACGATTGAAACTTATATTAGAAAAAAAAAAATAAATTTATAAGCAAATAATAAAAAGAATATTTTTTGATAGCCAACGAGATACAAGTATTCTACTAATTCATAAAACATAAAGAGTTAAGCATAATTCTTTATTCCACAATACATAAGTGCTTAGATTTTAAGTACTAAAAGTATAATAAATATAAAAATAAGTAAAAGAGACAGAGTATATTAAGAAAATAAAAAAAAGGCTGTTAAATTGTGCATGCAAAATAAAAGGTGCTACACAGAGCAGTGTAATATATTTGGAGATACAAATTTTGGCGCTTTTTAAAGGGTATATAAATGATTTAGTTAATAATATAAGGATGATACGATGAAAATAAAGATAATATACAAGAATTATATGAGATAAATATTTTGGTATGTGTATGTAGAGCATACATGGGCTCTTGTGAATCAAGTGATTGCGAATGATAAAAAAAAATAGAGATGTATTATCATAAGCATGAAAAATGGAAATGTGAAATTTGATAATGCTGATTTGTCAATAAGAAAATGAATGCGGAAACACATTGCAAGATTGGCCACAAAATAAATCCAGTGAAAAGAAACATCTACGAAAAAAACCAAAATTAAACAACAGAGAGAGAGAGAGAGAGAGAGAGAGGAAGAGAAAGAAATAGAATAGGTTTCTTTTTTCTTGTACGTAGCATGAAAAGCACAATTAATTAAATTACGAAAAAACGTAACTACTTTTTCGAAAGCACAGGTGTTTTTTCTTTTTGAGTTTCTACAGTTGTAAAAAAAAAAAAATAAAATAAAATTAAATACATACGAACGTGTAGCTAGAAAGAAGCACAGAGAAATAAATTATTAACAACTACTTTAACAAAGAGCTACTAATAAAGAACTACAATAAGATTGTTAATAACAGAAACAGAGAGAGAGAAAAAAAAATATAAGAAAATTAAATTGTTTATATTATATATATATATATACAAGAGAGGAGGAGAACAGAATAGCTGTAATAAACGAAAGAGCGCTAATTGACCTGGTCTCCTGCTCCTACTTCCTCATCGCTACGATTTTCATGAACGCCCGCGGCTATATTTGGTGACTGAGCATCGAGAGCCAAAAGAACACTGCACAGCTTGTAGTCAAAACCTGTAGAAATGATGGGTATGAGATAAGAATGATCACCATTCCGTAAACAAATGACATTGTCAACTTATGTTGATACTTTTTTTGTTTTCTTTTTAAATCCTGTTATCCCATGTAATATTAAAATTACACAAACACGTGTTTTTCCAAAATTAAAATGATTATTTTTTGAAATTATATTTTGTCAATTAAATTAAATTGTGAAATATAATTGAATATATATAACAAACAGCGCAAACATTTCAAATAGACTTAAATGTTAACGATATATATATATATCTCCCCCACTCCCTAATTATTAACATCTATCCTAAATCTCTTATCAATGTTTAGGTTATTTCTATTCTTTAAATAATGAAAATGATGCGAGTTAAAATTTGGAGGAATATAAATGTGTAAATATATATATATATATATATATATTATCCTAAGGTAGTTCAGGTCGCTTTAATTAAAACGCACGCACACGTAGGCACATATGCGAATGCGTGTTAATACCTGCGGATATACATTTAAGAGGGAAAAGGAATATTTTGAAATAAAATTAAATGAAAAGAGAGAGAGAAAGAGAGAGAGAGAGAGAGAGAACAGGAAAGATATCATTTTATATTAAATAATTATTTGGCTGCTCTGTGGCACGGGCTGAGAATCGATAATGTACCTGATCACCAGCACCCAAGTCCATCTCTTCCCTGTCCATATGAACACCTTCAGCGATATTTGGAGATTGTTGTTCTAGTGCCACCAAAAGGTTCAATGTACGCCAGTCGAATCCTGCCACGACCATGATACGCTTACGTTACATATTCTTATGGATTTGCTTTTAATATTCTTCCGTATGATAATAAATGCGATATTTAAATGCTCCTCTCATCGATCGAGTCATGGAAATTTTCCAAGTCCAACATCTTATTATATACAAACGACATATGTAGCGTAAGGCATATCTTAGATATATATGTATACACGTTTTATACAATATTCGTATAAATGAGAAATCTTTTTAAGATAATGTAATAAGAAGTATTTTGATGTTTGGTGCTTGCAGTTATCGTGCCATGATTCGACCATATATTCATAAATATAGATACGAACAATATGAATTGGGGGCAATTGAAGTCAAATTCGATCATGGGGTGGCCATGAATATATGTCGGTTAATTTCCTTTTTTTTTTTAAATGCTATTTATCATTATATATTCGTATAGTTTTAATATTTCAGGAATTTAATGGTACCATACAAATTATTCAAAATAGAAAAATTAAAAATAGTAGATATCAAAAGAAATGCTTGCGTTAATTCATATCTCTGTATAAACAAAATTAAAAAATAAAAGAAACTATTTTACCTTTGGAAGAGTCATCGTAACCGATATGGTTAACTGTCTCGCGTACAATCTTTTGGTAATCAACCACCGCCTTAGATGTAATCTCTCCGCAAAGTAATATCATTCCTGTCTTAGTAACAGTCTCTGCAAAACACATATCGAACAGATTAGTAACATATATTATGATTAACGGGATTAACCCTTTCCCGTGCCATTTTGCTTAACGAAACTCTGACCCAAGTGGTAGGGGTGTCAACACATGTTAAATATTGATTGATGCTCGAAAGCAATCTCAATAGGAGATGAAAAGTTAATATCTGTGCATATCACAGTCAGTTTTACTCGATACTGCTGCTGCTGCTGCTGCTGCTGCTGAAGTAAACTCTGATTTTTTTTTCTTTTATAGACTTTATAAATAACATGATTTTGTTCTAAAAAATGTAATAATACTAAACCTAAAAATAAATAGTATATTATAAACAAAAAATTCAATTATGTATACACGTCCAACAACACATATTCGTAGAATAATCTAATTCAATTATATAAATCCAATATCTAAATTACGTATAAATATCCAACATGTGAGCTTTTATACCAGCAGGTTTTTCCTATACGAGGTAATAAAAACATTATAGTATTATTCATATCCAAAATTAACCCTTTTCAATCCTATCATTGCATTTCTTGAATGCGATAGGAAATCACTTGGACCATACAGTCTGTTCGCAAACCTAGCTTGTGATATTCATGTTTAGGCCAAAATCTTCATCACGAGTCAGAAGACTCGTTAAAGTACGGGAAGGGGTTAAAGTGAAATATTATAAAAAATACAAAATAGATAAGATTTTTTTACCGCAAGCAACTTTTGCATCGGGATCTTGTTTCAAATGTGCATCTAGTATGGCGTCACTTATTTGATCACACATTTTATCTGCAACAAATAATTATCGTTAATGAAATCATGTAGACGTTAATTACTTTTACTAAGAATGTTAGTCATAACAATAAGAAATAAATAAATAGATAGATAGATAGATAGATAGATAAATAATGAATGATCTAGAAAAGAGAAGACGAATTAAAATTCTCGTCATTTACAAAATTTCTAATAAAAAATCATACAATATTATACAAACATACATATATATATATACAATCAAATTTTTGATGAAAAAAATATTTGAATAATAGCGGAAACATTGTACAATATTAACATCCTCTTGCTGAGAATTGCTAAAATATCGTCGACAACGTGCTCGCATAACCTCGAAATTCATTTTCATAGTCGAATATTCCAGTGCATTCTATGGATGAAGTATAAGGAAAAGAAGGGGGGGAAAAAATAAATCCAACGAACATTGTTACTTAACAATCGAAGTTTTTAAATGAATAGAAGAAGAAGAAGAAGAATAAAGGATGAGGAGGGGAGGAAAGAGGGAGACGGACGGGGATGAGGCAAGGGTTGCTAGAAATGAGAGAAGAGGAGTCGTGCGCACGCGGGACAACGATGGTGAAACATGTATAATATCGTTTGCCTTCTCGATTATCAAAAACTTTCATGGCGACATAGAGAGAAACACGCGATCAAAGTTGAGCACCTCTTTCTTTCTCTCTCTCTCTCTCTCTGTCTCTCTCTCGTACAAAGAGGGTAGGAAAGAAATAGAAAGAAAGAGAGCGAGAGAGAGAAGGAGGGAGGATGAGCGTTACAACGCGACATGTAGAGAAGAAAGAGATACAAAATGATGGGGGCTTATTAATCGTTATTAATGAATAAAATAATACTTAAGGTTAGGTCTAACAAATGTAATTGAATTTAGGGTTTACCTGGATGTCCCTCACCAACCGACTCGGAGGTGAATAAAAAGCTAGTATCCTGCTGAAGTTCGGGCGGTGCGTGCCCGTTCGCGTATCCATTCATGTGGTGCGCGGTTTCCGGCATTTTTCTTTTTTTCGACGACGTCTTCGCCGTTTGCCTTAATTCTTTCTTTTTCGTTTATTTAACGCACACGCAAATCTTCTTTATCTCTCTCTCTCCCTTTCTCTGTAGGTAGTATTTATGTGTTTGGTTTAGAGATTTCTTCTATATTTCTGTCTCTCTCTCTCTCTCTCTCTTCTTCTTTTTCTTCCTCTTCCTCTTCTTGTTCTCTTTTTACTTCGTAGCCCTAATCGTTTCTCGGCACGCGTTATAAGGCCCTCCGTTTCTCGATTCTTGTCCTTTCTTGATGTATTGCAGTCTTAAATAGGTAAAACTTGTGGAATGAGAGGATTAGATTTAACGTGCACGGATTTTTTTGATTCGGAGGGTATTGTTTAATACACGCCGATTATGTCTCTTTCTTCCTCTCTCTTATTTTCTCTTCTATGATTTTTTCTCTTCAAAAGCGCGAATCGAACTCAACAGAAGCTCAGCGCACGACGTAATGGTCAGACGGGCAAGTACACCGAGTGAACGTATGGGCAGTTAAAGAAGCTCCCCCCCCACACTGGCGCCCGTTATTTATAACCTTCGTTCGTCGGTTTCAACATCGGCTAACTTCGGGTTACGTGGTACTCTGTTTCCCGGGATACGAAGATTGGCGCGAAAATTGATTTCTATTACTAACTAAATCACTTTATCGTTTTCTTCTCTATCTACTCTCTCTTAAATTTATCTTTATTCCATCGATAATAATAACGTTGCTTATTATTATTCATTGATCTTTTTTTTCTTCTTCTCTTTTATACATTGTTGAAAAGATTATTATTATTATTATTATCACTGACAATTATTTTTAAAACTTTATCGAATATTTTTAAATTATTCGTTGCTTCTTTTTATCAAGTTTTTACATCATTGTTTTTCTAAAAAGTAATACTTATTGTTAATTGCATGATGTAATATATTGTAATTTATTCAATCGATTTATCTTTAAAGATTATATATTAGAAAATTTGAAAATTATTGTAGAAGAAGTATTAAAGATAATTATTACATTTTATCGCGTTTGATAAATTATTTTATTTGTAAGAAACTGATATCTTCTTATTTTATGCCTTATAATGATTTTTATGTTTAACGAACGTCATAATTGTAATAATAATACCGTAAATACATTTTACATTCATGTTATCGCGTTATCGTTTCAAAGTTGTGTATACGACATTTGCCTCAGGGGTATTAAATTTAAATTTGATTTTTTTAAATGTCTTTTATGTAAATTGGTAATATTCTTTTACAATACTTAACAATAACCATAAGTTAGGTTCATATTCTTTGGTGTAATATCCTGCAACCTATTATATTCTAACAAAAATAAGAATAAATTTAGAAATTGCTTAGAAATTTAAATTTCACGTTTGCGCATGTCTCTGTGTGTAAATTCGTGCATATAAATTTTCTTATAAAATATTATTTAAAAAATATTGAATTATCGATGAAAACTCGTGTAACAAATAGAAAGAAACTTTCAAAAATTAATTATTCACGAATAATTGTTAAAAATGAATTTAATAATTTTCTTATGCAAGGGTTTTTTTCTACAATAAATCAACGCAACGGGTATAAAAAACTATGTCATTTATTGTGTTAGTAACTTGTGTAAAATAACTGCAGACCTTATGACATAAATGTAATCTTTAAAAGAAACAAAAGAAGATAAAAACTTCAAGGTTAGAAAAATAAACAGAGAATAGGAAAAAATAAATTTTTTCTAATGATTAGAATTATTTTGAACATTACATTTAGCATCTGTTTCATCATTTATTGCTCGATAATTGAATGAGACGGATTAATACGTCATTTGTATTTTTTTTTAATTTATAACAATATTGTATTAACAATAATATTTATTCTTTTGTTTCTTTTTTTTTATTTAAACAATACCAAAAACATAGTTTAACGGATATGCATTATTACATAAATTAACGGCGAAAATACGCTCAGAGATAGGGAGAAAATTATTTACACGTTTATATTATTAATATTATAATTTTTCTATAATTATTAAACAATATTAGGCGTTGGAATTAATTCGTAGCGTTTGATGAGAGATAGCGTGGTTATTACAGTATTTTGTTTTTACCTCCAGAAACGAATTTATCGTTAATCAGCTGTTATTAGGTGTTTTTTTTACAACACATCTTATTTTTCAAAACGGCCGGAATGGAGCAAAAGGCACGATAAAGTTATTTTACTGCACGACAATGCTCGACCTCACGTGGCGAAACGCAAGTGAAAACATACCTGGAAACATTGAAATGGGAAGTCTTAACCCACCCGCCGTATTCTCCGGAATACTCTTGCCCCTTCGGATTACCACCTGTTTCGATCAATGGCTCATGGTTTATCAGGGGAAAAATTAACATCTTATGAGGATTGCCAAATTGGCATTTTTTTCAAAGGGGTATTCGACAGTTACCTGAAAAATGGGAAAAAGTAGTGGCAAGCGATGGGCAGTACTTTCAATAATGTAATTTTTTACTTTCATTTCAAATAAATCGTTATTTTGTAAAAAAAACGCTACGAGTTAATTCCAACACCTAATAATATAATTCTTTAAACAAGCTTGTTTATCCCTCATTAAAACTATGCTCGAAAGAGAGATGATGTTATTCTTTTAAGACTCTACGTAATTATATATCTTACGTCATAATTCACATAAATGTACCATGTGCTTTGATAGAATAAAATCGTCATAATAATTAATGAATAAGCATTACTTGCTTATTATAGAGTATCAACATTTCGCAATAAATATACATTGCAGTATCATCCTAGTATCAATTCAAAGCAATCTGTCCAAATACTTTCTCGTTAAGACATCATTCTCTTAACAAAAAAAAAAAAACATAGTTTTCTAATTATCTTCCGTTCTATATTTTTTTCCCCAGTTTTTACTTCTTCTTCTCCAATTATTTTCCATTTAATTACAATTGCAATAAATATTTCAAATCAAATCAAATCATCTTATAGGTGTTACAAAAAAAAAAGAAAAAATGAAGAAATTTCGGTAACGTTATCAAAATATTGATTTAAGTTAAACATTTAATAATTTTCTTAACATACTGTAATCTATAAATTTGATAACTAGTCGATAAGAAAATGATTTCTTATTAATAACTTAATATTTTCTTTATATTCCTCAAACTTGTTTCATAATTCATTAACTTCTCGATGGTCTAATTCAATTGATTAATCTCATCAGTTGATCAATAAAGTTGATAAACATTGAATATATTTCCAGAACAATTAGCAACGTTTTTTTCTCTTTTTCTTCGTATAATTGAAATAAAATCAAAAAATATCTCCAAGCAAGGGAAAATATAAATACGTGAATTTTGGATTGGTGATGAAACAATGAAATGAAATATATATAAAAAGAAAATAACAGAGAGAGAGAGAGCAAAATGGAAAAGAATAACATTTATGATAAGAGGGCAAGAACGATGATTAGTTTGATAAGTATTTTTGTTTTTAATCGTAATCTTTAAGGAACGATATATTTAGCATAGTCTACGAAATATTTATTATTATCGTCTCGTTGATTAAAAAAGTGTTAATAGTGCATATGGAAATCAAGAGGATTTAATTTCTGCATGGATCAGCTTAGACCGGTTATACTTACACGTGTCTAATCGTCAGGAAAAAAATAAGAAGTACACTACTGATAATAAAAATATATTTCTATACATATGACACTATTCATTCACTTGAGTTTATCTTCATCGATAGTTACGACCGATAATCGATTCTTTATCAAATTCGTATAATTTGAAATAAATCCTATAAAAAATCATACAAAATAAATTACATCTATATGAGCTTATTTTTATTTATTTTAATATTTAATAATATTATCTTTTTTATTTATATTTTGTTATATCATTACGAAGAAAATATTAATATTATTTATAGAAAACTGTCATTGGTAATACTATGTACTTTTTATCAATTTGTAATAATAATTTAAACCAAAAATATATTAACTGCTTTTAAAAAATGTGTCCTATAATTATCAGTTAAATTATATTCGTTTATTAAAATTATCAAAATTGTTAAACCGTACATGCCTTTTTACCTTTTTTGTTTTTTGTTTTTTTTTTTTTAATAAAAGAATACTCGATAAAAATATGATATGATTTTATTAAAATATGAAAGTTAAACCAAGTTCTTGTGATTTAGAAATCAGAAATATTTGAATTTTTAATTACCAGAAATTAGTCGATACTATCTGCACTATAAAAAAAAAAATACAAGACAAATTACATAGTTAAAAATATGAAGTGAACTATTTAGTTTTGTTCGGTAGAATGTTGTCGAGATAGTATGTCGATAAGATATTATTCTTTTGTATAATCCATTTGCAAACAGGTCGGTCATTGTGGGCAATCGAAAAATAGAAACACCAGTTACTATGATAATAAAGATAAATTTCTTTTACAATGGGGGGCACTAATAGAATGGAAATAAATGTCAGATAGAATAATAGGAGGGTTTTTGTTATTTCGGTATACAAAAATGTATTTCATTATTTAAATTACAAAACAAATCATATATATGTACATTGATGTATTACTTCGATGCTACGAGTGCATTTAAAGGAAGTTGAGATCTTTGATCTTCTCAAACATTTAGTTAGCAACGATAAATGATATGTGCCAACAAACGTAACTAAGATATGTATCATCTTTCGTAAAAGACATAGATAAGTATATATATATAAGAGAAGAAAAAAAAAGAGGAAAGGAAATATTTGTTCAGGATGGATAAAATTATTACGAGAGAAAAAAGAATATGTATATATATATACATATATAAATAATAACAAAAGAAAAGCTCATAATCGATCTATTTTATTAGCGAAATGATAAAATTAACATTTATTAATTATAAATAGAAAGTGGTGGTAGTGGTGGTGATTAGGTTGATTGGAGAATAGAACAACACAAGGATTTGACGTATTTATCTTATGTACCTGATCATTGATTAAATATTTTATTATAATTAAATATATATTTTCTTATTTTCCAATTAATAATAATACAAAATATTTGTATTAGATGAAAGTAATGAAAAATCATATTTAATTATATTAACTATCTTGAACTGTATATACAAATAAAAGAAATATTAGTAAGAAATGTTACTGAACTCTTTCTATTCTATTTTTCTTCTTTTTCATTTTTCTCTTTCTTTTCCAAGAGAAAGAGTAACCCAAAGTTCAAAACTATCTTACTCTGTTTCTTTCACTATGTGTTTTTATATATTTTTTTTTTTATGTTTGAGGAAGAAATGAAGAGGAACACGCAAAAGAGAGGATAGAGAAATAAGATAAGGATGAAAAAAGAAATAAAAAAAAAGGAAAAATAATATATAAGAAGTAGAAGTTACTCGAATCAAAAGTTCAGCGACCTTTGACACTGTCTTCTGTAGCAATGAACGACACAAAAGAGGTGAAGTAAGTAAAGTAAAGTAAAGTAAGTAAGTAAGTGAGTAAGTATATGAATGCTTACGATGAAAGATTTTCGAGAGGGGAGTAAGTGGAAAGAGTCCAAAGACAGGAAAAAGATAAAGAAAAGAGAAATAAAAGAGAGAAAAGGGTTGGAAACATTTGCTTGCTTTAACCTTGACCTCTGACAATCCTCGTATTCCACTCAGGCTTTCGCCCTCGAGAAATCTCTCTCTCTCTCTCTCTCTCTCTCTCTCACTCTTGGTTCTTTTCTCCTTCCACTTTAACGAAAAGAACGACCGAAAGAGTAAAGAATATTGGTAATGTAAGAAAAAATGAGTGATGGTATATATATATGTGTTTTAGTAAAATGATTTAAAAGCATTTATGTGTGTGTTAGAAAATATGAGTTTAGAGTATATGTTGTGTGAAATAATAGAGGTAATAGTATATACGTGTACTGAGTAACAAAAGTAAGAGTATATGTGATAAAATAAGAGTGTGAGAGTTTCCTATGTGTGTTTAGAAAATGAATGAGAGTATGTGTTGGAATAAAAAGTTGGAGTATGTACATATGCGAGTGTGTGTGTGTGTGTGTGTGTGTGTGTGTGTGAGAGAGAGAGAGAGAGAAGACTTTTGTATAAGAAAGAGAGGGCAGCAACTGGATCGATTCTCAATGACGGAAGCAGTTGCTGGAAATAGACGAAGATAAAAGAGATACCTAAATAATTGAAGGAGTCTCTGACCCGTGTTCCCAAAAAAAACAACATGTACACTGTGTATAGAACATTATTTTATCTTGTAGTAAAGGGTAAAAGTTTATGATGCGATATAAACGCATATCTTATTTACTATTATTATTATTATTATTATTATTATTTTTGTTGTTGTTGTTTCAATTCAAAAAATCCCCAAAATATAAAGAAAATCATATTGTACGTTAAGATGCCAATTTGTCCTACTATGATGCAATAAACTTTTATTTCATCCTTTTTAATCATTATTTCAATACCATCGTTTCTTTTCTTTATTATTATTTTGTTTTTTAAATGAAAATATGTATAACGAATTAATAAAAAATCGAGATCATTAGGAAGAATTGGAAAGTTTGAAACTTCGTAAATAACTTCTTTCACTTTCACTCTTTTTCTGTATATTTTTTTACTCGAGAAAAAAGATGCATTTATTGCAATGAATTGAAATGGAAAGGAAAAAAAAGAAAAACATCTTATATTATAATAAATTATTCTAATAGGGAATTTTCCTTACGTCACACGCAAGAAGGAAAATATCGATTGTTTTCTTAGAATCGATCGATTTTGCTAATCTTTTATACTGAAATGAGAAATTATTTTGTATTTTTCATAGTAAATTTTACATACAAATACATACATACATGCAATATATAAATATAAGATTAATATTTGATTAGAAAGAATTTTGGAGAAATGTATTTTTGTTTTTGAATAAAAAATTAGAAGTTAAAAAAATTAATTGTATTTAAAGTTTGCATCAAAGCATAATATAATGCCTTTTCGTAAGTTCGCGAAATGTATATTAGAGCGTTTGTGCAAATGATAAATGATATCGATCATAATTGAACTGGGTGTACGTGTGTATGGGTAATCGCTATTAACGCAATCTTATATTATTTTAATTGTCGTTTTAAAAAAAGCATGAATACTTTGAAATATAGATGATAAAATGGTTTTGAATGACACTTTGACAAGTCATTCGCACGCGCGATATCATTTCTCTTACTAAACCGATCTCTTACGTATACATTTATATTAGAATACTACTACATACACTTTTCTTTCGCATGATGACTAAACATTACGTCACATATCTATATAAAACGTTACGCACGTTTAATCGAAAAATTCATATTTTATATTATACTTTATAAAAAAAAGTAAGGTGAAAAGAAATTTCAGATCTATAAAAATCATAAAGAATAATACAAATTCCATATCCCAACATATATTTTAATAACATGCGCTTCTTTTATCTCCTTGCAGTTGTACAAATCGAACAAAAAGATATTATATTTATTAATGATTTCATTCTTTTGTCGTCTGAACATTATTTTTCATTTATTTCATTTTAAAACGAATAAAAATCTCCATTTGATTGTAAAACATAACAAAAATAAAAATAAAGAAATGTAAAAAAAATTAGATAAATATGTTTATTATACGAATGATTAAGAAAAAAAAAAAAGGAAGATAGTTGAGTTTGAATTATAATCAAAATCAGCATGGTACAATTTTGTTGGAAGTTACTCTTTTTTTCTTAGGACTATAAATAAATTATTATAGATGGTTTGAAAATTTCTACATTTAACATAGTTTCTATTTTACCGACGATTCTCGGTCGATAATGTTTTATGTCATAATTATTTACACATATAACATGTAGGATGATTTTCTTTTCCAAGATAATAAGAAGTTGTATCACGAAAGGAAAAAAAAAACGTAAAATGAAACAGACAATTTATATTCGTAATATTACCAATTTACTTGCATTAGTCTATTTCGTAATAAATTCTGCACAGAATAGATGAGTTTTCCTTGTTATTTTTATATTCAAGTCAGGATATCTTTAATTCGAGTAAACACGTGTTACGAATTTAATACGGTTTCTCGTTCATATAGAAATTACGTATAGCAAATTACATTTCATAAATTGAAATAAGGAAAAACAATTGCACAGATTTGCACAGATTTGCACAGATTTGCACAGATACGTAAACGTGCACCTGTTTTTCGCGTAATAAAATATTTAATATCTTATTTAAGAGCTAAGAATAACGTTATCGTAAAAATTACAATAACAAAAAATAAAAAAAGGAATAAGAGAAAGAAGAAAATCAAATTGACGTTAAAGAAGAAATATTTCTAAACACCATTTCGTTTCAAATAATTTAAATATTATTAAACATTAGTTCTTCGATTAGTTTCTCTATTAAAACATATTCGTCCGCATGACGAAAATTTGTCACTTGTATATTACAGAAAGTAATTGTTTCTTGTTTTTTTAATTCTAAATAAATTTCATTGCAATTTTTATACCAAGCAGAGATAATTTCAAATAAAGAACTGATTTTTCTTTTCTATCGGACGATATATATTAGACGTTGGAATTAATTCGTAGCGTTTGATGAGAGATAGCGTGGTTATTACAGTATTTTGTTTTTACCTCCAGAAACGAATTTATCGTTAATCAGCTGTTATTAGGTGTTTTTTTTACAACACATCTTATTTTTCAAAACGGCCGGAATGGAGCAAAAGGCACGATAAAGTTATTTTACTGCACGACAATGCTCGACCTCACGTGGCGAAACGCAAGTGAAAACATACCTGGAAACATTGAAATGGGAAGTCTTAACCCACCCGCCGTATTCTCCGGAATACTCTTGCCCCTTCGGATTACCACCTGTTTCGATCAATGGCTCATGGTTTATCAGGGGAAAAATTAACATCTTATGAGGATTGCCAAATTGGCATTTTTTTCAAAGGGGTATTCGACAGTTACCTGAAAAATGGGAAAAAGTAGTGGCAAGCGATGGGCAGTACTTTCAATAATGTAATTTTTTACTTTCATTTCAAATAAATCGTTATTTTGTAAAAAAAACGCTACGAGTTAATTCCAACACCTAATATAACGATTTAATTGTTATCATATCTAACACGAATAAATAATCATTCAATAAAAAATTGTATTCAATTATTATTTCTCATAGAGAAAAATTGCAATTAAAATGACCAAGGAAGAAAAAAAGAAAAGAAGAAGATAGAAAAATGAAGATTATGCATTATTTCTTGTTTTTTGCAAATAATAACTTATTTCACGATAATCACGTTTATGTACACGTTAACGTTCATATAATTTCGATTAGCATACACATTTATTAACACTAGTTGACGTAAAGTAGAAGTTAACTTGTTTAAAATGTTTTTTTTCTTCTTTTTTTTTTATATTTTTAGATGACGATATGAAAAATATGATCGTTGATCGAAGTATGGAAATTGAAAAAAATGGAAAACAAAGAAGGTCGGTGAATGAATGAATTTGTACCCAGTTAACACAAAACGTTAATATGACGTTAATATGACGTCAATTTTGAAAAAATGATCAAAAATAAATTAAGTTCTTCTTTACCCAGTTAAAACAAAACGTTAATATGACGTTAATATGACGTCATTTTTGAAAAATGACCCAAATCGAACGTCATATTAACGTTTTGTGTTAACTGGGTAAAGGAGAACTTAATTTATTTTTGTATTCATTTATATCTTTCAAGTATATATACACATACTTTTATATACGTGAGTATTTGAATATATTGAATTTAATTTAAATATAGAGATACATATCAATTGATCAGTATTTTATGTATCAAATATGTATTAGTTGTAGTAAAAAGAAAATCATTATTTTAAGTTTGAAATAAATGTAAAAATAATGGATTAAAAATATATATATATATATAATAAAAAATATATAAATATAATAAATAATGAAAAGAATTATTTTAAGCTTGAAATAAATGTAAAAATAATGAATTTACAAAATAATATAATGGAGAAGATTATTTTATAATAATGGATTAAAACATATATTAATAATGGATTTATTAATATATTTAAAATGATTAAAATTTATTAAAATTTGGAGACACAGTGAAATATTATAAATGAAAAGTGTGTGTGGATGAAGAAAGGTAGAAAAATGTATTTTCTTCATTGAAGAAACAATAATAGTAATAATAATACTTTAATCTGTCAGTAAAGGCTGGTGGTAAAAGCAAGGTCTCTTCGGATATAAGTAAGTTTTTCATGGTCAAAGGTAGAGAATTCCAGCAAAATATGTTCTGCATCATCAGATCGTTGAAGACTTCTCTCGGAAGAGGATCAATAAGTGTTACTCAAGATTAATTTTAAATAGTGTATTCGACCAAAATTGTCATTATTATTATTGTTGTTTCATACTTTTGGTTACTTTCTTTTATTTCTTACCGATAATTATATTCTATAAAGACTACTTGAAAATGATAATTAAAAAATTACATCGTTTGTGTATTCTTATATTTTTTATCGTATTAATTAATCAATCGTTCATCGAACCGGTATTATCGCAAAAGACATTTCTCGACAACCCAGACAATCTTCAACTATATCGGATGCTTCGTGTTGGAATTTACAAGATTCTTGGTACGTGTATCTTTTTTTCTATTTTTTTTTTTCTTCTTTCTTTCTTTCTCTCAAGTATTAGTATTAGTTAGTGATCGTTAAGTAATATGTGTGAAATACATACTTTCGTACCTTCATTCCAATTAGTTTAATATCGTTATATAATTATGATACAAATCTTTGGAAACTTTTTCTTTTTTGTGAATGAATATTATCAACATTAGTGTAAATATTTAGCTGTAGTAAAAAGTAGTCGATTATTGTTTAATCTTAAAATGATTGTTTAAAATATTCCTTAACGAAAATCTTCTATATAAATAAATACGTTAATTGTTTTGTGGTAATTTTATCATTTTCAATAAATTCATTTGATATATTAGAACTTATTTTATTTTATTTTGATTTTGATTTGAATATTGAAATATAAACGTTGAAATAATGGATTTCTTTTTAACTACAGCTAATACTCCTTATCGGTGAATGTTTTTCTTCAAATGTCACTTATCGGTTTGATTAATTCTTTTTTTATTTAGTAAAAATTAATCCCAAGAGAGATAATCATAGTTCACGGTGTTAATATCAATAAATAAATATATGAATAAATTGTATTAATATTTATGTGAAAAATAATCGATATAATCGATATAATCGATAGATGATTAATTTTAGTGTTAAGATATTAAATATTTTATTTGATTATAATTATTTGTTAAATTTTATTAATTAAGGTTCCACAAGTACTTCGACAAGAACTTTGCAAAGGTCCAAACAGTTGCATAAATTACAAGATGTGATTTCAAAAAATACTTCCTTTCCGTGTGACGTTAAAGGTAAAAAAGGAATAAAAGAAAAGATGAAAAAATTGTAACTCTATGAATATTCAAACGTATTGGATAATAATAATGAACGATTTATTTCTTTTTTTTTAAACAAGGCTGGAGATCAAATGTCACACCTACGAGTGTTCATCGTTTAAAACCAGGTGACATAGATATTATCGCATCGATGGGTGATTCTTTATCAGCTGGAACGGGAATGTTTGGATCGAATTTAATAGATCTTTTTATCGATAACAGAGGAACTGCTGCTGCTGGTGGTGGCCAAGATACGTGGAGAGAATATGTAACTTTGCCGAATATACTTAAGGTACGAAAATTATTTCTATTTCTATTTCTTTTTCTTTTATTTCTTTCTACAAAATTTCCAATAAATTGAGAATATCGATTGGGTTTGATTTGTTCGGGAAAAGTTATTGATCGATGATTTAATATTGACTAAATTTAATCTAAACAAGATTTAATTAGATTTTTTAAAAAGAAGAAAAAAAAAGAGGAAGAAATATAATAAAAAGAAATATAGCCTAATTTCTAATTGGTTTACTTTTTTCTTCTTCTTTTTCTATTTCTGTTTCATATTTTATATAACATATAATCGAACCTCGAATTACGACGATAGTAATTTGTTTAACGAGTAAAAAATAAACAACTTTCGTCTTGTTTTAAACGAACGGATGTCTTTTGCAACAGCGAGATTTATTTTTTTTTTCTATCGATTATATCTTTTGTATATCTTTATAACATTTTGTTTAATACAAATATAAAATAATTGCGGAACGAATTATTCGATTTGTCCCATTATTATGTAAGTTATTATTAGTGAAGAAATTTGTTTTCAATGTATTCGGATTACGAGTACATTTCTGGAACGAATTATCTTCGCACGAACCAAGATGTAACACAATGTATCATTTTCTTCGATTTATGTTTTCATTTGTTTTGGCTTACTTTTCGGTTAGTTAAGCCCTTTTTTAACACGTTGATTGCCAATTACGAGATAACTTGTAGGCCAGGTAAACAACCTACGAGTTATATCACAGTTTCTTTACATATTTAAACTAACTCGCTAGATCCAAAAATGTAACATAGAAAATAATAATTATCCAAGTTCAATGAAACGTCACATGACATTGTCTGTGTTACAGGAATTCAATCCAAATCTATACGGTTATTCTATGGGGGATTATTCAACATTGGAGAAAGGTTCGAAATTGAATATTGCTGAGGCTGGTGGTATGTCAAGAGATATGCCTTACATGGCATCTATACTTGTTAAAAGATTAAAATCCGATCCACATGTAAACTTGCAAAAACATTGGAAGGTATTCAGAATTTTCATCTTCTCTTCTCTCATTTTTTGTTTTATTTTTATTTTTCTCTTCCACGTTTTGTCAAAGCTTTCTACTTATTTTATATGGAGCGTTTATTTTGAAAGTGGTGCAAGTCCATTTTCTTCCGTTTCGAGATAACTAAATGTTAGTAAATCTGACAATTAAAAAATATAGGTTAATTATATGAAGTCTGGGAATGTTTGTAATAATATTAAGAAAAAAAAGGGATAAAATTTTATTTAATGGCATCTTTAATATAAATAAATAAGTTAACTGTTTTATGGTTATTTTAACATGTTTAATACTTCATTCGATATTTAAGAATTATTTTCTTTTATTTTCTTTTATTTTCTTTTATTTTCTTTTATTTCGCGGTATAAAACCTATTAATATTGCATTATTACTCACCTATAATCCATCTATTAGAAATTAAATCACAATGTTTTAAATATTAATATACTTATTAATACAAATTAAATGATTTCTTTTAATTGCAGCATATATCTTTGATGGTTGGATCGAATGATTTTTGTTTATACATGTGTACAACATCGACAGATGAATTTTTGGCTAATCATGAACGAGATATGGTAGAAACATTGAGAATACTTCGTGACAATATACCAAGGGTCTTCGTATCATTTATACCACCCCCAAATTTGAAAATATTAATTAATAAACAAATCAATGGAAGACCATCATTATATTGTGATTTATTACTTGATTTCGAATGTCCGTGTTTATTTGGTTTATTATATCGTAATAAGAGGGAAGAGTATTACAAAATTATGGAAAGGTCAGTGTTCGTTTTTTTTGGTTTTTTAATTATTATTATTATCATCAAATTTATATTCGACAAAGTTTATTAATGGGGAATTGGCATTTACATAAGAACACTTACAAAAAAAAAATGATTAACACGTTGAATGCCACGCCAATTTTACAGGGATTGTCCGTAGTGCCACGATTGTCATTTGTTTAAATTATATTTATATATAAATATAATTATATATAAATATATTATATTTATATATAATATTATTATTTATTATTTATTATTTATTATTTATTATTTATTATTTATTATTTATTATATATAAATATAATTATTTTGTATAAATATAATTTATACAAAAAATATATTTATAAATATATTTATATTACGCTGGGCGCGCGGTCACCGGTGGCCCCATGGCGTCACTGCCAAGTTAAGGTCTCCAGTCACCGTAGACCCGTCAACGTGTAACAGTCAACGTGTTAATAATAAATTTAATATTACATTTATATGTGATTATCGTTAATGATTCAATTTAGGTGGCAAGAAATAGATGTCTTAATAAGTAAATATCCTGAATTTCAAAAAGATGATTTCACGATAATGGCCCAACCAATTTTGACAAGCATACAACTTGCAAGAAATAATGATGGTTATACTGATACATCGTTTTACACCGTTGATTGTTTTCATGTATCGCAAAAAACAAACTCTTTATGTAAGTTTATATGTATATTTCATTTAGGTATACACCATATTATACATATGTAATTGATTTTATTAAGAGATATTATTTGATCGATCATTTGTAAACAAGTGAAACTGCTTATTCGAAAAATTGCATAAAATAAGTCGATCAAATCTTGTTTAATTATTTATAAACAATTCTATGTATTGGGTTTTCCCCATTGAATTTTTCCCATTACATTGAATTGTGCCCAAAACATTTCTATATTTCCACCAACACAATAATACTGGATATTTTGTTTTTTTTCTTTAATGTGCAATGAAAATGATTCTTTCTTTTTTAAAAAATTGTTAGATTATTATTTTGATTTTAAATATTATTGCAATAATTTTTTCAAATTAAGTACACAAAAAAGAAATTTATCATTTTCGATTTTTACAGATGCACTTTCCCTTTGGAACAGTTTGTTTCTACCATATGAAAAAAAAACCACATAAGTTATTGTTGGGATCGCCACATAACTTCTTGTGTCCTACTAAGAAAAATCCTTATCTAATCACTTATGCCAATGAAGGGATCAACGATGATTCCAAATGAGAGATACATATTTTAAGTAATTATAATTAAATATTTTTTCTTAGTATTTTTCTTCAAAAACGATTTCGTCCAATCGTTTTACTTAAAGATTTTACATCGATAATTTAGATTCACGCGAAGTGCCATAATCTATTAACGCGAAAATTAATTAGCGATTTTTTTTTTTACATAATTTTTATACCTTACCACATATTTTTAATAAAATTATATTTTATTTATACTATTTCGGTCTCCTTTTTTTATCCTTTACCCGTTTACAATATATGTTGATCTAATTTCGATGTCTCGTAAAGTATCAATCGGACGATTTTAGATTTATGCTCGTTGGAGAAAGGTGACATTTCGCATTAAAAAGATTCTTTCGATGTGTTTTGTCTGGTCTATTCAGTTGTGATTTACAGGGTGTTAAAATTGGAAGTTGGTTTTGTCGATTCCGCTTGGGTATTTTTGATTTTAAAGATGCAACTGGCATAAGTAGGCCATTTGTCGAAAATGTCAATAAATTCACAGAAATAATCACAGAAATAATCACAGAAATAATCACAGAAATAATCATAGAAATAATCAAAGAAATTGTGCGGCATGTTAACAGTCGTATTATCGTCCAGGAGCTAAAGATCGACCATAAAACAGTTTTAAACCATTTGCACAAAGTTTGATTCAAAAAGAAGCTCGATGTTTGGGTGGCAGACCAATTAACACAAAGAAATATGACAGAACGAATTCCCATCTGCGAAGCCTTGTCCAAACGGAATGAAATAGATTCATTTCTTAAACGGATGGTGACTGAGGATGAGAAGTGGGTCACATACGAAAACATTGTGCAAAAATAATTATGGTCAAAGTGCGGTGAAACAGCTCAAACCGTAGCCAAACCAGGAAATTAACTTTAAAATGGTAGCAAATTATAGAACAAAACGGTGAATATTTGACCCAAATTGGACAATCCAAAAAATGTTAAATAAAATCTTGAAGTTAACGTAAAAGTAATGGATTTCTTTTCCTCCAACCTAATATTTAATATTACATTATATTATTATTATTAATAATTATATATTAAGTTAGCTATTGGTATGCAGTAATTAATTAATTATATTTAATAGCATAATGTTAAAAAAATTATCAATTAAAAAATAACTGATTTTTTTTTTTTTAATGCAAAATTACGATACGGGTATATACATTAATTCTTGAATAATAAGAAAAGAAAAATCTACATAAAAATGTGTATGTAATAAAAAGGAAACAAAACATGAAGAAAGAAAGAAGGAAAGAAAGAAATATTAAAATGCATGAGACAACGTATGTTCACTCATTAAATAAAACATCTCAACAACTTGTATAATTACCCTGATTCATGTAAGAAAATAAATACGATAATAATAGCAGGCAAATAGATAGTATAGCAGTAGGCAGATAGACGAATGAATAAATATATGTACGTACATTTATTAGAGAGAGAGAGAGTGTGCGTGCGTGCGTGCGTCTGTATTCTCTAGCATTTAGTTACGTGTATCACGTCTTAACTCTCGTTGAATATAAAATAAAGTGAGCCTGAGAATAAATTTGGTAGAAATTGACTGAGCAGGTAAGAGGGAGGCAGAGAAAGGTGCTTTAAGCGGAGTAGGTGGTGATTGGTGAGAGGAGGATGAGAATGACGGGTAAGGAAGAAAGTCGTTGGGTTTACTTTGGGTAAATCAGAATAATAAATGTTCATCCTCTCTTTTCTATCATTCATTCATTCATATCCAGTATTATTTCAAACGTATACAAGGACAGAGTGCAGCGATACCATCATTATTGTGCTAACAAAAGTGCTTCCGCTATCGTTAACATAAATTATTTTTAATTTATTATAAAAAAATCAATCTCTGTTGAAAAGACGATACAAGTTTAAAGTTCGAATGGTGTTTAGTGAACCAGTGCCCGCGCGCTTGTGTCTGTGTGTGTGTATGGTGGTTAATAGTATATTTATTTATTTACATTTTAATACTTCTTTATTCCTTTTCTTTATTTTCTTTTTTTTCTTTTTTTTCTTTTTTCTTGTAATCTCTCAATTAGTTCCTTCTTTCTTTAAAGTTCAATGTAACGCGTTCTTCAATGTGACACAAGATACATTTCAATTCTCTCTTGATTTCGAAAAATATTGAACGAAGGTCGAAATAAAATGAAAGTAGTTATGGATTAGATTATTTAGAAATATATATTCAAATACCGGGAGAGGTATTATGAAATGGTATAATCAATTAGGATATAATTCCTGCATACGATTATTATTTTTAATACATAATATTATCGTTTATTTAGAAAGAAAGAAAGAAAAAAAAATATATCTTTAACTTTTGTAAAAAAAAATAAAATATTTTTTTCTATGTAGGATGTGAATTTCTATTTTTTTTTTTGTATTATTATTTTCTTTTGCTATATGAATATTAATATTTATTTTTAATTACGTTTTTATATTCATGCGCGAGATCGAAGGTCTTTCCGTGGTTTCTATTTTTTTTTTGCGAATTCTTAAAATTGACGACTCATTCGAGACATTGCGGAGAAGGTTTATTTCGTTTTTACATAATCGATAAAACAGAAATTTTTCATTTTATAGAAATTCTCAAAAGAACATAAACGACAGTAACGGGTAAGCAGTTTGGTTTCGAGTACCACCCGTTATTTTCAGGGGATTTTTTTTGTTTTTTCGCAGTGAAGCTTTAACAGGGGATTGGAAAATAGGGGAAGACAATTGTTGAAATACGAATTGAAATAATTTTTTTGGAGAATCCGGCAACGCGTGTTCCAAAAAATTTCGTCGAGTTGTTTTTGGAAAGTAAGAGGAACCATATTCCAGGTCGAATGTTGTTGTTTTAGGGAGGGAAGGGGTAAAGGGAGAATTCGCGGGATCAAAAAGCTTCGTGTCAAATACATTTAAATAAATTTAATGCTTAATAATAATTACAAATAATTCCGAGATAGTATACTCTCGAGGAAAAACTATAATTCTTTATAATCGGTGAAAAATAAAAACAAGAATAAGAAAATTGTGAGCGATGAAAGTTGGAAATACGATTTTATTGTTCATTATTCAAACGATTGTTGTCATTCAAGGTGCCACTTTCACGGAAACAATACTAAATTTGTTCAAATCCGGTAAGGTGAGTGATTTGTTTTTTAAAAATCATTTTTTATTTGGTAACGATCATAATTGTCGTTTATCTATATTCAACACTTTTTTTTTCTTCTTTTTGTAATTATTTTTTTTAATATATATATATATATATGAATTATTTGTTTTTTTTTA
The DNA here is from genome assembly GCA_023678845.1 of Mischocyttarus mexicanus. Lineage (NCBI taxonomy): Eukaryota > Metazoa > Arthropoda > Insecta > Hymenoptera > Vespidae > Mischocyttarus > Mischocyttarus mexicanus. The sequence continues at coordinate 1,897,583 of JACGTP010000023.1, read as the reverse complement.
TATATATATTTGTCAGAAATTTTTCTTTTATTTTTATATCACATTTCGTAGTAGTCTTACCGAAATATTAAGTATTCAATGGTATTTAAGTCGAAATGGAAAGTAGTCGAATGCTAATAAAAAGAAAGCAAAAGTCAAGACGTGATTGAATTACACAATAAATGTTAACTTTAAAGGGAATGTCAATCATGAAAATATTTTGTGAAAGTATCTGCCCGATTATGACATATCGAAGAAAATTTGTTTATATATATAAACACAGCACGTGTATGTACATGAGCACACTATTTGTAACACTTTTTGTTCTATTTTTTGTTCTTCTTATTATTATTCTACTTTAACACGTTCCCTGCCAGACCGTTTTTTGAAGACTCCCCGTTGAAGCCGCGTGGCGCGCATACGCCCCAAGATTAAATGAGGGTATCAGCAATAGTATTAAGATGTCCATAATTGACTGCATAATGAATTTTTTAAAAATTCTTCATTTTACAATGATAATACCATATGGCTTGAACGGAAAGTTCAGCAGGGAACGTGTTAATTATTTCTTTGTTATTTTTTTACGTACGAGTTTATAAAATAACAAATACACGAGGGGTAGGTTGCGTCACGAGGATTTGTTTTTATCCTAAACATTCGAGCACCGCGTAAAAATACAAAAAACGTTCCATCAACCTTATTTTTAATGCGATCAATTTTATATTAAATATAATTTAAACATATTCAAATGGTAATATTTAAATATACTAAAATACAATATATTAAAAACACTTAACGTGTATAGTTTCATTTCCATTTAGTATAATTGTTTTTTTAATATATTTTCTTTTATTTGAACAAAAAAGATAAGAGAGAGAGAGAGAGAGAGAGAGAGAGAGAGAGAGAGATAAAAAAGATAATGAAAAAGGTAATAGATTGATCATTCTAATAGATATTTCTTTTCACCAATATTGTTACTACGATTATGCTATACATATACGTAAAATAAACACATACAGGTAAGAAAGATGTCGAAGAACTTGTTTCGTCATTAAATTCCTATGTCTCATTTCGAGTTAATTTAATCTTCCTTATACCCTCCGTCCAAATCCATTTCGAAATACGTACATTAGGCAACGTGAATCACTTTCGTTTAATTCAAGAATAGAATAAGACTCTCATAACTTTTTATACAAACTTATTATCGATTATCCTTTTTTTCTTTTTTTTTTTTTTCTATCCGAGTAAATAATAACTTTAATGACACGCGAAAGAAGTAATAACAATGATTGATTCCCGCATTAATAATGTGAGATTTTTATTACAACACTTATTTTTTGTTTCTTATATGTTTCCTGTATTTTGACATTATTCTTTTTTTCCACTTCTTCTTCTAACTCCTTTTTTTTTATTTTATTTTTTTTCAGGAAGATAATATCAACGGCAATGGTATAGCTTATCCAGTAATACCCGATGGAGTACGAAGACAACCATTCATACCGGAAACGATTTCGTTCCCTTGCGACACCCGTTTCGGAAGGTTTGATAAAAATGAAATGTAAATTAAAATGAGTATGAAAATAACGATAAAAATGAAAACCAAATGAAATGAGATGGATATTAAAAATCAGATAACAAAATACTGGATTAGTGGCCAAAATAAAGAAAAAAGAATGTCAGATTTTTGGCCACAATTCAATGGGATAATCCGATACTTCATTTTTGTTTTTTTACCACCAACCTAATATATAAAAATATTAAACTATATTATATATTTGTTTTTTCTTTGAAATTAGGTCACCATTCGTACCGAACAGTGTTCACAGGTTAAGGCCGGGTGACATTGACGTGATAGGTGGTCTTGGTGATTCTTTGGTTGCTGGTAGTGGAGCTTTAGAAGAATTTGCTATTGGTACTTTCATAGAAGCACGTGGTGTTAGTTGGTGTGCCGGTGGCCAAGACAACTGGCGAAGATTTTTGACATTACCAAATTTACTAAAGGTACACACACACACAAAATTTATTTATTTTATAAATAACAATTATATTAATCTGTAATATAATCCATACTCATAATGGTTTAAATATAAACCATTTTACTTTTATTTTATCCTTATCAAAATTAAACGATTAATTAAATTGTGATCTTTTCGAGACGAATTTTATTTAATTAAAAAAAAACATATATATATATATATATATTAAGTGTAGTAAAAAAAAATTCAAGATTAAAATAATGGATTACTTTACATTATAAAACTAATATATTGAATTATAAAATTAACCCAACAGGTATTCAATCCAAATTTAACGGGATATTCTACGGGTACGGGTGAATTTGTTTCATCTAAAGCTAAATTAAATATCGCATTTCCGGTATCGGTTACCAAAGATGCAATTCAACAAGCAAGAATACTCGTACAAAGAATAAGAAATGATCCTAAAATTGATTTTACCAAACATTGGAAGGTAATTATTTGTGTTATTATTATTATTATTGTTTAAACGTATAATAAAATATATAAATAAGAACAAGTTCATCTAAATAATAATGGATGAATATTAGTAAAAAAAAATAATTACAATATATTAATTTATCTTTCCAGTTGATCACGATATTATTCGGTGCAAATGATATTTGTTCGGGCCAATGCAACAACCCTGAACAATATTCGCCGTTACGTCATGCTTACCATTTAAAAAAAGTTTTAGATTATCTTAAAATGGCATTACCTCGTACTCTCGTTAACCTTGTTCCTACTATAGGTGATATAAAATAATATGAAAAATCTACGTTAATTAATCATCCTCGTAACAATCAATTTAATCGAAGAATGTGTCTTGTCATTTTGTTGCTTTTTTTTCCTTTCTTTTTTTTCAATCTTTACAACTACGTCAATAATTCATTATTTCTATTTATACTTATAGACGTAACAGTTTCTCTTCGAGTAAAAAAAAGTATTACGTGTAGAATTTTACATCCACTTTATTGTTCCTGTATGCATCAAGGATTACGACCGGATATTAAAGCGTCTAAAATATCAATGATGTATCAAGATGCAGCTGAATATTTAATCAAATCTGGAAGGTACGATGATTATCTTATTATATTTTTCCTATCAAAATATTATAATATGATATATTAGATAGTCCCACATAAGTTTCTTCATTATTTTTCAGTATTAAATATTTCTTTTGTGTTGTATTTAATATTATTTGACTTAACAATATACGATTTTATTCCTATTACCTTGTTTATAATACTATGGTATTTAATATTAGTAAAATAATATAAAATATAAAAAAAGATAATTTAGAAAAAAAAGGAAGGAACTTTTGGGACAACCTAATAGTATAACATATAAAAATATCTAAATAAATATTATATATAATATAAATATTTTTCTTCGATAGATATGACAATTCGGAAGAATTTACAGTTGTATTGCAACCATTTATAAAATTCTTCAATGCACCAAACTCTGATCCGAGTAAATCGAGACAAATCGATCATAATTTGATAACATACGATTGTTTCCACTTAAGTCAAAAAGGCCATGCATTTGGTAAAGAGTATTTATTTTTAATATATTACGTTGTCCCATAAGCTTCTTTATTATTTTTTCACTATAAAATATTCTACTTTATTTATATTATTTTACTTAGCAATATACGATTTTATTTCTATTACCTTTTTCGTAATACTATGTTATTTAATATTAATAAGATAATATAAAATATAAAATATTAAATATTCTGTATAAAAAATTAATTAAGAAAGAGGAAGAAACTTATGGGACGGTCTAATAAATTGTTGAATATATTTCCCCTCTTACGAATTGTACCATATGAACATATTAAATGTGATATATAACTTCGATCATTTAAAATATCTCATTGTCAGCTCATTCTTGGTGATTGTTTCTCACGTAGTATAAAATGTATTAAGAACTCATGAAGGTAAACTGGATTGTTTCATTATTCCTAAAATAGGAATCGATTAATTCTTTTTTTATTTTCTTTTTCTTTCATATCGAAGTGAAAGTAATCGAAGTTTACGTTAAATTCTTCATGAAGGATTTATTAGAAAGGAAATCCTGTATGATATTTATATCAAGCTTGCATTGATGAGAGAAGAATATATATGGAAATATTAAATACCAATAATTTGCATTAAATTATCGGTTTGAATAGTGATTTATATAAACAGCAGCAAAAAAAAAATTGCGTACTATTAAAGAAATCATTATTCATTGATACAAGCTATTTCATATACGTACGTGTGAAATAATGATAACAATAATAACCGGAAAACCATATTTGCGTAATTTTGAAATAATCATTGTGATATATTTTTTCTACCAGTTGCTAATCTTCTTTGGAATAATATGCTCGAACCAGTTGAAAATAAAACGAGGCACGGATCTTCAAGGATATTAGAAAATGTTAAATGTCCAACAGAAAATGCACCATACTTATTCACTAACGTAAATTCAATGATATTTAAACAGACAGGATATCAAAATTATATTATACCGAGATAACGAAAAAAAGCATAAAACGTGTATATACAATATATATTTATACTGAGAAATATACATTGAATTATTATCAATAGGAATTTACTTTGTAGATATTTTTACTGATAAATAAATTCATCAAAACATCAACAAAGTATTACGTGTAGAATTTTACATCCACTTTATTGTTCCTGTATGCATCAAGGATTACGACCGGATATCGATCTAACTCTTTTTTTTTCATTAACTCCAACAAAATAATTAAATATTTGGATATTTACAAAATATTATATATAGACTCTTAGGAAATAAACTTAAAAGAATGAAAGTTATCAGGGAATTTTATTAGTAATAATGTGGCCCAGTAACGACATCCCGTTCGTAGTATTTATCTAGAAACATATTTAATAAAAAGATATATGCTATATAATTGTTAAATTATCTTAGAAAATGAATATTATAATTTAAATATAATAAGTATAAGTTCTGCGTACCGTCCTCCTCGAAATCAACTGTTAGACTGGTTTGAAATAAGCTATTAAAGTTTTTTTTCCGAAAGTTGTTTACATGATCATCGGAGGTGATTAATTCTATTCATTTCGAATAAAATTCTCGTTATACTTACACCACTTCTAAGAAATCTTATTCTATGCGCATGTGCCTGCCTACACGTCTAAATCTAACAGAATATTTATTCGAAAAGAATGAAAGTTATCAGGGAATTTTATTAGTAATAATGTAGTCCAGTAACGACATCCCGTTCGTAGCATTTATCTAAAAACATATTAAATAAAAAGGTATCAAAATTCTCTTATATTTTTAATTATATTAGAAAAAATGTAATGTTTAAACTGATGTATATATGTCAGAACAATCTTAAATATAAGAAGGGTGCATTAGAGTAGTAGACATAAGCAAAAAAAAAGTTAAATTATTATAGGAAACGAGTATTATAATTTAAATGTAATAAGTATAAGTTATGCGTACCTTCCTCCTCGAAATCCACTGTTAGACTGGTTTGAAATAAGCTATTAAAGTTTTTTTTTCGAAAGTTGTTTACATGTTTATCGGAGGGGATTAATTCTCTTTATTTCGAATATTATTCTCGTTATACTAACACCACTTCTAAGAAATCTTATTCTATGTGCATGTGCGTGCCTACACGTCTTATTCTAACAGAATATTTATTCGAAAAGAATGAAAGTTATCAGGGAATTTTATTAGTAATAATGTAGCCCAGTAAAGACATCCCGTTCGTAGCATTTATCTAAAAACATATTAAATAAAAAGGTATCAAAATTCTCTTATATTTTTAATTATATTAGAAAGAATGTAATGTTTAAACTGATGTATATGTGTCAGAACAATCTTAAATATAAGAAGGGTGCATTAGAATAGTAGAGATAAGCTAAATAAAAGTTAAATTATTATAGGAAATTAGTATTATAATGGAAATGTAATAAGTATAAGTTTTGCGTATCTTTATCCTCGAAATCCTTTGTTAGACTGGCTCGATATTATCTATGACAGTTTTAATTTCAAAAGTTGTTTACATGATTATCGGAGGTGATTAATTCTCTTTATTTCGAATATTATTCTCGTTAAACTAACACCACTTCTAAGAAATCTTATTCTATGCGCATGTGCGTGCGTACACGTTTTATTCTAATAGAAAATTAATCCGAAATAAATGAAAGTAATTAATACATTTTGTAATTAACAATTTGGCCCAGTAAAGACATCCCGTTCGTAGCATTTATCTAAAAACATATTAAATAAAAAGGTATCAAAATTCTCTTATATTTTTAATTATATTAGAAAGAATGTAATGTTTAAACTGATGTATATGTGTCAGAACAATCTTAAATATAAGAAGGGTGCATTAGAATAGTAGAGATAAGCTAAATAAAAGTTAAATTATTATAGGAAACGAGTATTATAATTTAAATGTAATAAGTATAAGTTATGCGTACCTTCCTCCTCGAAATCCACTGTTAGACTGGTTTGAAATAAGCTATTTAAGTTTTTTTTACCGAAAGTTGTTTACATGATTATCTGATTGGATAAATTCTACTAATCTCGAATATTATCCCCGTTGCACATGCGCTACTTGTAGGAGATCTTATTCTATGCGCATGCCGGTCAAACAATAGATTTCGAAAAGGACAGAATTAATCCCCACCGGCAATCATATAAACAACTTTCGATAAAAAAAACTTTAATAGCTTATTTCAAACCAGTCTAACAGTGGATTTCGAGGAGGAAGGTACGCAGAACTTATACTTATTACATTTTAATTATAATATTCATTTTCTGTGATAATTTAATAATTATTTAATAAATGTCTACTAGTATAATGTACCCTTCTTATGTTTAAGAATTTTCTAACACGTATACATCAGTTTAAATATTAAATTCTTTCTAACGTTATTCAAGATATAAAATAATTTCGATATCTTTTTATTTCATATGTTTTTAGATAAATGCTACGAATCGGATGTCGTTACTGAGCCAAAATGTATATAAAAAAATGTTTTCGTAACTTTTACTTCTTTCAGATATATCTTCTGTTTGATTGACACGTGTAACCACCCCCCTTTCACCATACTGATCGACTATCTTTATATTATTTTCATCCAACAAAGGAGAATCGGCTTCTCTCAAACTCTACGCATACCGCCTATGTTCTTTAAACTTTTATCTAAAGATATCGATATCCTAAATAAACATC
>JACGTP010000023.1:1846335-1877673 GCA_023678845.1 Mischocyttarus mexicanus | reverse complement strand
CGACGTCATTTCCGCTAGGATTTTTGTTCAAAGACATATTATGCATAGAACGAAAGCTGAAAGCCTTCTCCGTATGCTGATGTCAATTAAAAAAATTAAAGTCTATTGCGTGATATAAAAATCTCACGCGTTTCTCTCTCACTCCCGTAACAAATGAAACATCTGAACGATGAAAAGACAGTAAAACGTACGTTTATATATACATATAAAATATACTATCGATTGAAAAGTTCTCACGTTTCTACTCAATTTAAATATAAAATCACTATCAAGAGACGACTGCAACGATTTTTACAAAGATTTTAGTTTTACCTCCTCCGAGCTACATTTTCTGACATGTGTGTTTTACAATCTGAGACTTGACAACGACGTCGTTTCCGCTAGGATTTTTGTTCAGAGACATATTATGCATAGAACGAAAGCTGAAAGCCTTCTCCGTATGCTGATGTCAATTAAAAAAATTAAAGTCTATTGCGTGATATAAAAATCTTACGCGTTTCTCTCTCACTCCCGTAACAAATGAAACATCTGAACGATGAAAAGACAGTAAAACGTACGTTTATATATACATATAAAATATACTATCGATTGAAAAGTTCTCACGTTTCTACTCAATTTAAATATAAAATCACTATCAAGAGACGACTGCAACGATTTTTACAAAGATTTAGAAAGTGTACGTGTTACAATATTCTCATAAATAAATAGGGGGGTGCATTATATATTAATTAAAAAGATATTATTTTTACCAACGTGGTAGATTTCTGAACTAATCATCAGTCATTCAGACGTTGTACCATCTGTCGTTAATGTAGTTTTCTTGACCGATTTGTGAACAATCGATCGAATAAAAAAAAAAAAGAAAGAAAATAACTGTACGTTTAGTTGTCAGAGACGCTTCGATAGACGACAACGACGACAACGACGTTTTGATAGTGTTAAATCGGTTAGGCTAATCGACGCATTTCATCGTAACAATGTTTTATAATAGAACGAAAGAAATTAATGTCGAGGAATCGTTCAATTCTGATTATTCCGACGACGATGGAAATAGCTTCAGGTGGGGATTATATATCAAGTATTTCATTTGTGTCGAGTAAATTAAACAATATTACACACACATTTGCCTGTTTTTTCTTTTTTTACATAATTTCTCTTGTTTATGTGAGAGAGTTTCGTTATCAAAGTTAAGAATCAAAAAACCGGCATCTTGTAGTTGTCATACAATATTAGCTTTTGTTCTTTGTTTACTCATGTATGTATGTATTGTATGTATGTACAATGGACTTTGAAAGATAAAACAAGTGTTCTATAATTTGTTTCCTCGATTGACGACAACGACGACAACGACGACAACGACGACAACGACGACAACGACGACGATTTAAAAATTCTATTTTATTTTATCCTGTAAAAAAATTTTCATATCGCGCGTGTGTGCGCGCTGTGTGACGTTGTGTGTGCATCAACGATACGCAGAGATACTACGAATGATATTATGTAAAATCTTTGTGATATTTCATCGTACTGTATTATATTTACATAGTGTTCTTTTTTAGAACACATCCTTGCTGATGCCACGTTGATCACGTGTGTGTGTCGTGTAAAAAAAAAATAAAAAAGAAATATCTTTTTCATTTGATATTTTTATTTATTCTTTTTCTTTTTCAACATAACATTTAACTCGAAGATTAATATTTAATGTGATTCGATGGATCTGAAAAAAGTGAATTTTTGTAAAAAAAAATTAAGGTAGTTATCTTTTCAATGTTAATTTTTATTATTTCATTTATTTAACTTGCAATTTATATTCTTTTTCTTTTTACATTGATGCATATATACGTAAAACTATATACCAGTTTATTTCGAGTTATATAATATTGCAATCGTTGATTTTGTTAATAATAAACTGTCTGTTAATAATTTCGATCTACTAAAATACTGCGAATTGCTTGTGTAATCGGATTTCCATTTACACAACGTTTTCTAACTGTAATACAGGGTTTGGTATTCTATGTGTATAAATGATTAATCCAGTTATCTAACACACTCTGTTATACCGATAAGGACATTAAGATTAACACATTCGTAGAATTTCTAATCATTTATTTACCTTTCTTTCATATTTTCATTATTAATATTTATTATTATTATTATTATTATTATTATTATTATTATTCACTTTTATTTCAAAAATCTTTTTTTCTGAAAGCCCAAAACTATTTTGGATAAATTTCATAACTTATAAATTAGGTGAATGATTATTGAGAATTTATTTGTTTTGTTTATTTAGAAATAAAGGTTCATATAGTTTAACTAACGAAGATGAAGAATCATTGCAAGCAATGAGTGATATTTATGGACAAACTCCACCAAGAACACGTCTCAGTCGTAAAAAAAGACACATGAAACAAAGACTGGCCGGAGGGTATAGTTTCATTTATTTATCACATATTTTTATGTTTGTATACATATTAGTTTAATAGAAAATGTGTTTTTATCAATGGTACCATTGTTTTGAATTTAATTATTTTTCTTTCTTATTATTTATTAGAGAGACAAAATCTTTGGATAAAGAATGTCGGCCCAAATTTGTTATGAAAAGAAAAAATACATTGGATACTATTATATTCAATGTAATGTGTGATGAGGCAGACAAGTGTCGTGAAAATGAAGCGAAGGAAGAAGTCGTCAAAGAAGGCAACAGAAAATGTAAAAGAAGTTTGAAACTTTTACGCGGCAATGAAAGGGATTTAAAACTGGACGTAGAAGCTGCTCTTAATTATGCAGAAAAGTCAGAATGTCTCGTGCCGTATACACCTAATAATATGAAAGTAATTTTTATTTCTTTTTTATTTAATTTATGCATGTATTTACATTTTCTACGATACTATTACTTGTAGTTGAAAATTCATTTTTATAAACTCATTGTAAATTTTTGGCAGATAGAAACGAAGAATAGATTTCGTAGTTTAAGATCAAAACCAATTGACGTGGAAGAGAAGAAACAAGAAACCAAAGATTTACTTTTGACAGTTTCATCGATGGAGGAAAAAATCTTATCTCAATCACCGATGACAAAAAGTTATTCAGAACGACAAAACTTTTACGAAACATTTTCTTTTATTATTAAATTGGTATATAGATTCGATAAAAAAAAGTTATTCAATATGTTATAACATAATATTGATTGGTATTATATTGTAAATATTATCTTATAGGGAAATACAGAACGTAATTGTCGTAGGCAAATGAGTCATGAAGAGACTCGATGGCAAAACGAATTGAAAGATTTAATTTGGTTGGAGTTACAAGCGCGTCACGCTGATCGTAGTCCAATGGCTCAAGATGAATATTTGTGCAAGCAGCGAGAAGCAGTAGGGTCACTACTTAAAGAAATAATAGAATATAGGTATGAAAGGAAATATTATAAATATCAAAACGTTTAATAATACTTCGTTTGTTTTTCTTTTTTTTCTTTCATAGGTATAATACAACCGTAAATCGTTCTCCAATTTCGCCATATCCAAACTATAGCAACAAACAGAATTTAAATTTCAATACGTGTATGGGAGTAGCAGAACAAACTAGTTTATGTTCAGGTTGTCTTTCCATGTATTGCCGACCATGTGTACGTTCACAAGGAGAAGCGTTAAGACAAGTGGAAGGACTGTTGGCACGATTAGAAGCTGCCGAAGCTTTATATCCATCGTCACAGGCATTTGCTACTCATTATCCTTTGTACAAAAGTCCTGAATTTACTGGAAGAGTCAAGGCCATGTGTCTATGGTATAACATGACTAAACATCATAGATTAAAGTTACAAATATTAGGAAAATTATTGATGATGCTTCATACCAAGAAAAAACAAGATGAAACTTCTGATTCTGGTATAAGGTATTTAATTTAATTTTTAATTTGATATATATATCAAATCTTTATCGATCAATTCTAATTAATTTTATGTTAATAGTTCTCGAGGTTCAGATATGACAGATAATTCAGAACCCAGACGAGCCATGATTCGTTTTGAATTATCTCAACAGGATGAAGTTTCAAATCCATCTGACAGTAATAATAGTAATAATTCATCTCTCGGTGGTATGTCCTTAGCACAATCATCATGGCCATCTACTCCAGAATCTTCATTTCCATACATTGACGATGAAAGATTAGATCGTTTTGATTTTTATTTGGTAGAATTTGATCGTTTGGCATACAGGTATTAAATTATTAATACGAAATCCCTCATTGTTAGACAAACCCTTTATATAGATAATAAATATCTCATACATAGAAAATACATAGAGGATGTATTGAAGACTAGAGGACTGAGGAAGAGTCTTAATTTTTTGGAAAGACTGCACACTTCTGTACTTAGAAAAGCTAGACTTACTTTAGAGAAAAATGATGAGAACGATAATGATAGTGCTAACGAGGAATACGACGGTGATATGGAATTAAAAAGATACGGCGTGTGGAGTCCAGAAGCTAAAGAATTGAATCTTCCATCTTATCGGTTAAAAAATAATTTGATTATTAAAAACAAAACAGAAAAGAATTGTTAAATATACTAACAAATGATTTATTATTTTTCTTTTTAGGGCTGCGTTTGTATTCTTGTCACGCGTCCCGTTAGACGTGGTACACGAATTCCTGAGAATGAGATTAGAACAAAAACCAGAACAACCAAGTCCATTGTCGGTGCGTCAATTGATGCGCGAGCTCAGAGAAGGACTAAGAATTGCTTGCATACACCGAGATAGATTTTCTGTACATTCTCGTACCGCCATAGCAAGCGATCTTTGTGCATGCGATACTCTATTCGAGGCGGAAGTTAGGGAATTCGACGAGAGCTTGAAAGCCGTATTCGAAGTTTATTTGAATTATTTGCAACAGTGGGTTGACATGGTGCAACACGATAGCTTTCATAAGAATTTGATTATGGACGAATGGATCTTTGTCAAATCTATCGCTGGAGATATTATTGGTGGATATAAAATAGCTGGAGTTAAATTTTGGTACACCAAATTAAAACACATTATTTATGTATATGATTATTAAAAAAAAAAAAGGTAAAATAAATATAGTTTCTGATTTTATTTATTTATTATTTTTGTTAGTGAAATTGTTAGGACAATGATTATGCAAGTTAAAGAATTTCTCGTTGAACGACCAAAGGAGATCAAGGAATCGGTAGATGAAAGAGAAGACGATGATGAATGGTCAGGCAAGTAAGAGATGATTTATTAGTTAAATAATTCATTGCTTTTCATATGTTTGTTTCATCCTAATAAATGGTTCAGATTTCATCTCATGTATGTGGGACGTGAATGGCAAGGAATGTTCGTGGAAGCTCGTGAAAAGGTCGTCAAGAGCGTTACCTTGGCTAAATGTTTAAAACGTGATATTGAAAAATGGCCAGGACTTAATAACGAGTTGGAGGAAGCTTTAATAGAGCTGAAGGTAATTTTATTAAATAAGAAAAAAATGTTTATTGTAAATATAAAAATATCATGATTATATTTATTTAGAAAGTAGTTATGGATCTGAGACATCGTATAGCAATAGTCATCGAAGACTTTCAAAACGATCTTAATCAAGCGGAAGAACCCAATTCCGAGTGTGATCTTACGACAATGCGTTCAAGGATTAGGGAAATACTTCATCAGGCATATAAAATGGGATTTGATTATTACAAAGAGATGTGTAAATTATTTATGTTGGAAGAAAAAGCAGTTTTAACGCGCGGTTTAGTATCATTTGCGTTACTTTGGATGGAATTTGTTAAAACCAGATGCGAACGAGGTAGAGGTTTGAGACCAAGATGGGCTAATCAAGGTTTCGAATTTTTGATACTTGTTTGCGAGCCTCATTATACCAAACATTTAACTAACGAAGAGTTTGAAGAATTAAAAACATCCATGGATCGTTGTATTTCACACGTCATCGGAACTGTATCATCCGTGTCACCTTCTGATGTTGATGGTAAAAATATCATACCAGCATATATTATTTCTAATTCTCGCTGAGAATTGGATTGTATGTTCTTTCATTAATAATAAAAAAAGAAAATATATTTTCTATTAATAATGTGTTATTTTTTGTAAGGTTTGAAGAGATTACCTAGATCAAGAGCATCTTCCCCGGCTCATTCTCGTAGCAGAACAGCGAGTATAAGCACTCAAAAATCTCGAGACGTTTTAAAATCACCTGAACTTTTGTTGAAAAAATCTATCTCACCTAGTCCAGTAGAAGGTAATCTTACAGTTAATTTAAATATGTCTAGAGAAGATAGAATAGTCAAAGCTATCAAAACTGTGGATGATAACATTGACGAAAGATTGAAAAATCAAGAACTAATTGGTCAAGTGACCGACAAGAAAGCTGTTGATAGAGTTCGTATTAAAGCTAGACAAGTGACGTTTACTTGGCAAAGAGGAATTAAAATAGGTACGTGATTTTTTTTTAATGTTGTATACACTAGAAGGGTAATATTATCTCGGTAATATTATTTGATCTGTATATTTTTGATTAAACGTCTCGTTTATTAAAGGTCAAGGAAGATTTGGAAAAGTTTATACGGTAGTTAATAATCAAACTGGTGAATTATTAGCTATGAAAGAGGTTCAATTACAACCAGGTGATCACAGAGCGATCAGAAGAGTGGCGGAAGAACTTCAAATCTTTGAAGGCATACAGGATAATCATTTAGTTCGTTATTATGGTTTAGAAATTCATCGTGTAAGGAATAACATTAAATAAAAATACGTACGATATAAAATAAAAATTATGATTTAAATTTGAGGGGTTCCTTTTCTTTTTTTTCTTTTTTTCTAGGAAGAGATGTTAATATTCATGGAATTCTGTGCAGAAGGAACTTTGGAAAGTTTGGTAGCTGGAAGTGGAAACGGTTTACCCGAATCTCTTGTTAGAAAATACACTCATCAGCTTCTTTTAGCTGTAGCAGCTTTACATTCTCATGGTATTGTTCATCGAGATATTAAAAGTAAGTAGTAATAATAATTAATTATAATTTTGTATTTTTTTTAGGTATATTCTATAAAAATGAATTTTTCTCTCTCTATTCTCCTAGCCGCTAATATATTTTTGACCAACGAAGGAAACTGTTTGAAACTCGGTGATTTTGGTAGCGCAGTACAAATAAAAGCGCATACGACTATGCCTGGCGAACTTCAAGGATTCGTCGGCACTCAAGGTTCATATTTCATTCATATATATATATATGTATTTTATATATATAATCTTTATTCTATTTCTATTTTTTTCAGCTTACATGGCACCAGAAGTATTTATGAAGACTGAAAATATTGGACACGGTAGAGCAGTGGATATTTGGTCTGTTGGTTGTTGTATCATTGAAATGGCTAGCGGAAGGAGACCTTGGTCGGAATATGATTCTAATTATCAAATTATGTTTAAGGTATTTTAATGGCTATTATGTGAACAAATATTTATATCATATTAGATTTTGTTTAAAAATTTATATTTTTAGGTCGGTATGGGTGAAACTCCAGCTGTACCAAAGACATTATCATTAGAGGGTATAGATCTAATTAAAAAATGTTTACAACATGATCCTAAAAAAAGATATCTCGCTAATACTCTTCTCACATTACCTTTTGCGCAAACATACGAGGACGTTAACGCGGATTTAACTGTTGCGCGTTTTTGAGAACATCATCATCATTATCATCATTATTATCATTTTAAAAGACTTGCATTAATTGCATACATCTGGTAGCCATTATAATTGTTTTTAATGACGTATTTTAAATATTTTAGTGAGAAAGAGAGAGAGAGAGAGAGAGAGAGAATACTGTTTTATATATTATATAAGAAGTGCAAGAAAAAATCTGTTACGTCCACTCGGTGATTATAACTTTTCAATTTAAAATATCTGATAAAAAAATAAAAAAAGAATAGTTCCTTCATTATCAACGTTACATAAATTAATATATATTTCTAAAATAAAAAAATGTTTTATATATTCAGATAAATAATTATGTAAATAAATATTTACATATATATCGTAATGGATATCTAAACTGAGAAGAAAAACGATCTATTAAATTTTGATATATAGAGTTTAGGTAATTATTATTTATATATTAGATATATTTTTCAAGATAAATGAATAATAATAATAATATGAATAAAAAAAGAAATACTATACGAATGCGATGGATATCGGAGAAAACAGTAAGACGATAATATGTTAGATTAATTATTTTCACATTCCGTATGTGACACACAGTTGTTAATACTAGAACTACCAGACCAGTGAAAATGACTGGTCGCGCAACTTCATTATTTAATTCTCACCTCATGTTACATTTTTTTTCAAAATTATATAATAGCTTTTCTAGATATAAGGAATGGTTTGTAAAAATAATTTTTATTTTTTTATAACTTAAACAGAATTCTAATAAATTTTGGCATCTGCTACTTTTACCAATACCAGTCATTTTGAGTGGTACTTCCTAAAGTGGACATAAATCTGAAAATATCTGTTTTTTGAAATCAACACCGTTGATTAGATATTTAGACGAATGTATTATTCTTTGTTGTAAAAAATGGCAAAACGTATAAAAACCTCTGATTTGCTGCGAAAAATAAACAATATTTCAATGTATTAAAGGAAAAAAAAGAAAAGATAAAAAAGAAAAATGAAAAGGAAGATTACAGAAATAATTTAATCATCGATTTAGTGTTTATTTCAATAATAGAGCACAAGAGTAAAACATATAGACTTCATGCGAGAAGACATACACATATGTATTATTTAATAAATTTCTTATTACAGAGGTATGGATGTGTATAATTTTCTCCATGAGTATTTTAAAACTGAAGTGGAACAAATTTTTTGTATCTTTTAATTACTCGGCAACATTTTGTTTTTCCACAAAGGCAAAAGAGATCTTTCGTGATTTGTTTTTTACAACGCGTTAGAATATTCAAGCTTTTTTTTTTATTTTAATCTGTATATTGTGTAAATATATTTACGCATATATATGTGTTTGTGTGTTTGTATATATGCTTGTAACGTATGCACTTATGCATGTGTTTTATGCATTTGTCATATATCTAATAATAATAATAATAACAATAATAGTAATAATAATAATATTAATAATTAATATTAACTATATATATATATATAGTTAGAACATATGATATTATTTTTTAATATGTATACTCTCAATTTTAAAGATCATTTTTAATATTATCATTTAGTTTTTTTCTTTCTAAATTTTGTTTTTGTTCAAACATCAATTTTATAACATTCAACTGATAATGTTCATTCCATTTTTTTTTTACTTTCCCTAATTTGCGTAGAAACTCTTAAAACGACAAATTAATCTAACACACATAAACATTTTCTTTGTTTCTCTATAATCGAGGGGGATATTATTTCAATTATTTATATATATATTTATACGTATTATTAATTAATATTCGATTAATGTTATATAATTTAACTAGATTTTGGTGGTGTGGGTGAAAAGGGACGATAGACGTGGACAAGGAAGGGGTTTGGGAAGAAGGGAATGATTTTTTTTTTATTATGGATTATACTAAATGATTTTTTATAGATCATCCGCTACGTTTGGCTTTCGCCTGATATGCGCGTGATATTCTTGGCTGCAGATATGCGATCACAATAGTTTTTCGCGATATGTTTTGTTTTTAATAATTAATAAGTTAATATATGTACAGGCGTTCTTCGTTTAACACGGTTAATTCGTACCGTGGTATATCGAAACCGTTTTATAGGAAACCTTGAAATAATACAAATCAAGGCAATGTGTATCGCGTTAAACGAGGGACGTCTGTTATACACAACGAGAATTTCACAGGAGTATTCGTACCATGATGAGTATCCAGTTAACGTTTTGTGTTCATTGGGTACAAATTTCAGTTAAAATTCATTTTCTCTCATTATGTATTATATTTATATATATTTAATTATTTATTATATTTATTTATTTATATATATGTTAATATATATATTTACTAATATAACCATTGCACTCTCTTTCCCTTATAACTAATAGTTATTTTGTTTTTTTTTTGTAATTATTTTTTAATTATTTTTCCATTTTCTTTTTTATATACTGTACAGAAATGTGTGCATACTTTAATAAATGGTTACAACACATAACATTAATACGGATACGTATTTATAGATATGAGTATATGTGTGTGTGTGTGTTGTGTGTTTTCTTTATTTTCTAATTTTAATAATTAAATACAGTGTTAATCCTCATCGGTAGAAAATTTTTCAATTTATACGATCAATCTTTATTTCTATTTTTCTTTGAATTATTTTTCAAATTTATATTTTTCATCACAGATCAAGCTCAATAATTTGTTGTTTAATCAATCATCGTATTCATTGAAAATTTTTTCATAATCGATCGTGAACTGGGGTGCGGGGTTGAGTGAGTGAGGGCTGTAAAGATTAAGATAATTATTTTCTTTTATGTTTTTTTTTTCTTCTTTTTTTTTAACATTAAACGGTACCACACAACAGCATTGGGACAATTGAAAATTGTTTTGTAATTTTTAAAAATTAATTTTTAAATTAAATATTAATTTAAATATTTTTTTAAATATTAATTTTTTAAAATTAATATTATATGCTTTAGATATATTTAATTGCATATTTATTATAAAATTATTATCAAATTATTGTACCATCATTAATAATAGTATTAAATTGTATTTTTCGAATTTCAAAAAGTATAAGTAATTAAATTTTGGTTGAGTAAAACCAAGTGAAATAAATGTTTCATACGACTTGGTTCATCGGATCAATTGAATTTGAGATCTGTTAGAGTAAAATGAAATAATATAATTAAATTGGTTGTGTATAGGTTTAATGTTAAAACTAAGAAAGAGATAGTAGATAGAAATAGAACAAGTTTATATATTACATGTATATATAAACAGAAATGTGTAGAAGTAGATTTATAGTTAGATTTATAACACACGATAGTGTTAATATAAAGGATAGAAAGAGATAGTGCTACTCGTCGACGTAAGATCATAGTTAGCTCCTTTATTAACAAATAACGGAGAACCTGATCGAGATTTATCGACCTATCTAAGAATTGGACAAGAGTTTACTGTGCGGGAGCCAATATACAAATAATTTATTGGCCACGTGTTTTTAAAAGTGTCGCTGACAATTAACGTGTCATTCGCAAGAGCCTTTTCTTTTACTTCTTTACATAAATGTGCCAGTAATAAATTATGACCAGTTTAAAATTGTAATTTGAAAATTCAGATATTAAACATAATTATTTCTTTTAGAAATTAAACAATTGTTTTTCCTTTTTTTTTACTTTTAGTTCACTATGTCATAATTACCAGCACATTTGATATTATCAATTATTATTATTATGATTATTATTATTATTACTAGCATTATTATTATTATTATTATTATTATTGTTACTATTATTATTTCTATTATTATTATTATTATTATTATACTATGCGTTTAGCAACTTAAATCTATTTACGTGTATGATATACGATTTCTTCTAAAAAGAATTGCTATTTCTTTTTTCTCAATATTTCCCTCTTGGCTATAATAATTCGTCGAACGAATATATATATATTATAATATAATATAATAATAAATTGCACGATCATTTTCGTAACAATAATTAACAATTACAACAGTCTAATGTTTATTAACGATAACAACGCAATATATACCGTGTTTACTTTGTTTAGAGACACGTAAATTTATCTATATAAAAAAAAAGAAAAGAAATTATTTTCTTTTAGATTTGTCGATAAAAATGATTACGCGTAAAAGAGCATTTATTCAAAATGAAAAATATTTTCGACGCGAAGCAGCGAAGACACGGACACCCCCCCCTCCCCTCCCTCCCTTCTTTCCCCTCGCGAATGGCACGTTCTTAGGAAGCGATAATGAGCCTAAAAGTTTGACAACAACAACAACAACAAGAACAAGAACAAGAACAACAACATCGACATCGATAACAGTATAACCACCGATCAATCGCTATATTGCACTACTACACGCAAAACTTCAATCCCCCGTTTATTTTCATTTTTTTCTTTCCCTTTTTTCTTTCTCAATGTTCTCTCTCTCTCTCTCTCTTCTTTTAAATAAAAAGAGAAATAATAAAACATTAATAGTGTCATAATATTAGAATGAGAGAGAGAGAGAGAGAGAGAGAGAGAGAGAATACTAGATAATACTAAACAATTGTGCGAGAGCTTTGAGTTGTTTTTATAATATTTTATATATATATATCATTTTTAGCTAGAAACAACGCGTAATAGGATCTTCCTACTTGATAATTGATATGGATTTAATTATTTAAAATACAGGATACATCTATTACCCCAAAAAGTTATTACTCGTTTGAAAAGTTTCTAAATTTAATTACCAAACTTTACACACACAAATAAACAATTATTCCTTTTAGCGAGTAATGAATTTTAATCGATGGCTCACCCTTTATTTTTTCTAAATCCTATTAATTAGGTTCGCAATACCTATGATTTGAAAATAGGAAATAGTTTCAATTCTATTTCTCAAATCAATATTTTTCTTTTCTTTTTGGGCTAATATCCTGTATTTTCTATGTGTGTGTGTGTGTGTGTGTGTGTGTGTTTTTTTTTCAAACTTCGTTATATTCTCTTTTTTTTTTGTCCTTTTTCTTTTTATCTTTGCAATAAATGATAAATATTTTGTATTAATCGTTTGAAGAATCGATCAACGGTGATCTAAATAACTTTTCGTTGTTCTATTTGATTATTTCTTTCTGTTATTCTGCTTCATATTTTTAGGCGAACTATAGATATATATATCTATATATTTTTTTCTCTGTTTGCTTGTTTGTTAATAATTATTTTTCAAATATCCGGCATTTATCTCTGATTATTAGAATTCTTCAACATAATCGCCATGTCGCGCAACGCTTGTTCGAGTGTTTGAGCGAAACGCAATGAATTGGTTTGACCGTCACTGTGAAATGCCGAAATTTGAAACATAAATTTGTTCTTTTGCATGTTGTAACAGCATCCGTAACCATCTGGAACAACTGGACCATATCCAATAAAGGCATTTGGATTTTTTGTGGTTACCTGTTGTAAAAAATAATTTTCATTTAACTTATTAACAAATTTATAAATGATTAAATCAGATATTATACGAAAATTCATTGGAACAAAATGCAAGAAAAATATTTTCAACAAAATTATTTTTATTCATTAGTTCATGCAAATTTGTCATATTATTTTATTATATTGTAATAGTTTAATGATAGTGTATAATTAGGATAATAATTTATATGAAAAAGAAAAAGGAATGAATGAAAAATAGAATTAGAAAGTTTCCTTTTGAACAATTTCAAATAGGGGTTGTAGGGATTTTAAACGCATGACTCGAAACCACCCTTATTATTCGTTCCTTTTAGAATAGAATCCAGACGACTTGCAACGTCACTTCCGACAACTGCCAACTCAAGACGTGGATTGTATCCGGTCTTTCAACGGAACCGGAAAAGCCCGTTAGCAATTACCTTTGTTACCAAATTGGATCTTCAAAATCGTAAAAACGGTCATTCGAAGGCCTGAGAAAAAATCTCTTTTTTCCTTATATCTTTTATAAAAAAAATATAACATACTGTAAAAATATAGAAAAAAACCTAAATTAAAACTAACGTTTTTGAAAAAATAAAAAAATTAAATTTGGGACTGATGAGAATCGAATACGCAAAACTAGGGTTACGAGTCTACGCCTTTACCAGCTTGGCTACTAACCACTTATGTTAACTGAGGCAAAACGTGGGTTTATATAAATGTTTTCAACTATTTATTTAAAATTTAAAGGGCAATTTTTTTTAACAATTGAGAGTTGGCGGCTAAACTTTTGGCCTAATATTGTACTAGTCAAGATCTAAAAGTTGATATAAATTTGACATGGCGTAGGTTCCCCTTGTTAATACAATTCGTTCATCAAAACGTTTTGTACGAAAATATATCTTCTTTTGTTTTTAATTTTTCTCGCGGATCGTGACGAGTCATAATAATTAATACGATAATGATGATTTTAAATCATAGATGTTAGAAATATTCTTAGCGATAATTTCTCAAGGTTTATTCAGATTTTTCATCGATCAATCATAAGCTTACATTAGTATGAAAATCTAATATCTTATGGTGTTTCTTTCTAGATCTTTATAGGTGAAATCTTTAGAATCATGATTAATATATCCTCGTAAAAAGCGTTAAATGGTATAATTTATGTATCCCATTGGCGTATACATTCATTGTTAGATTTTCCATAGAAATTTTTTCTTTTTTATACACACACCAGAAACTTGTACTTGTGATTTGTTTTTAAAATTAACTAATAAATTGCTGGATAATGCCTAAATTCTTTTACCACGAATAAATCAATTTTTTGCCTAATGGTTTATAAATTATTTTGAGAGATTACAAATAAAAATATTAATTTGTAGATCGTTAGTATAATATTGTAAAAGAATATTATTTGAAATGCAGACGCCAATGGAAGGATATTAAGTAACGAGTAGGATGTACGATAGATGATCGATCATGATTATACTGACCTGCGAAGTCGAGAGGGCGAAATGATTAATAATCCTGTAAGCCTCATCCGTGAAGATGTCTGGGATTGGTTCTCCGGTATCTTTGCCAGCATAACGCAGTCCCATCAAATGGTTGTCGATTCCTCGTCCGGTTATGTTGTCGTTCATTTCTTTAGTTTGCCTTTGTACTGCCAAATCGAACAATTCCTTTATTCTGTCAGGCTAAACAACAAACAAAAAAATTCATTATTATCAAACATATATATATATATATTTATAAAATGTGTTATACACGATTTGGAATAAACATTCGATATGAATTAATGAAATATTCCAAACATATTTATTTATATTTAAACTCTTTGGTTTGAAGCTCAGTAATTTCTTTCATATTAATATAATATTAGAAATTAATTATACTTATTATAATGATGCTTTTCCCTCAAAGTTAACTCCATAGTATAAAAATGACATATAAGAAAAATATTATCAAATAAATTGCATGCTTTTGAATTAATGAAAAATTCCATACAAATTATTTATATTTCAATCTATCGGTTTAAATTCAATAATTTGTCTTTATAGCATAATAATATAATATTAGTAGAGATAAAATATTTACAAGCATAGTATTATTATTTTCTTTTTTCCCTGAAGGTTAACTCGATAGCGTAAAAATTTTTATATCCAAGTTAGAATGAGGAATAAAAAACAGTCTATGATAATTATCTAGGTCAAAGGAATAAAAATAAAAAATAAAAAATATCGTTAGACATACGCGCGTGTAATGTTGGAATATTATTATACCGATGTTTCGCTTAAAAAGCAAATATTATCATTTGTTATACTATATACACACAATATCCAGCTAAATAAGATATATCTGTCTGATGAAACAACAATGGAAATAAACGGAGAAATAACAGTTCGGTAACCATCGAACAAGGGAGAAAATGGAAGAAGGTTCGAAAGGAAAACAAACGGGAAAAATCCCCTCGAAAGCATCCAGCAAACACTCGATCGAGTACGAAAAAAAGAAAAACCTAAGATCTAATTGATTGTCCTTTTTTTTCCAGAATAAAAAAGAACAAAATAAACGAAACTTTTATTAATTAATTATAATTAAAAACCGATACTTTTGTGTGAATATTTGTAATAATTAGAAAAATATTTCAATAAAACTACAATGGAAATATTATTATCCTTTAGAGATTGTTCGAATGAAATAATTTAATTTAAATAAATAAAAACAATAGAAAAAGAAGTTAAATAATAATAATAATAATAATAATTGTTGAAAATAGAAGAAAAAATATGACGTTGTCAAGTTTTTAGTTACACTGTAAATGGTGAACTGAACTCTTTTAGAGCCATCTTCTTGAATGTTGTTTTGTTGATTAGTCGATTGTGTTTCTGGATCTCCTTGACACATGGCTTTGGCCCAAGCTAATGCTTCTGGACTGGCTGCCCTTATAACGTCAACTCTTCCTTTTGCAAATCGACGAATACCAGCACTTTCGTATGTTGCTATTAATCTACCATGCAATCTAAAAGAAAAATAATAAAGAAAATTTGTAAAATACAAGTTTTTCTAATATTAGGTTGGTACGGGTGGAGTTAGGATTTATAAATTTATAAAATAAATGAATGAAATGAAATGAATCAATTCAATAATGTGTTACCTGAAGTATGTTAATTGTAATGCCAATTGTACATAAACGTCTGGACTTATTTTGCAGGATTTAACAAATTCCTTGGAATAATCCGTGAAATTTAAAACGCACAAATCCAAATCTTCGACGAATCTAAACAACGGATAAATGAATATTTTTCTTCGTTTGTTTGTTAAAAAAAAATCAATAAACACCGGACGAGGAATAATAAAATAATTTACTCACGAATCGAAATTACTCATAGCTTCTCTGATATCGTTCAAACTTGATTCCGTAAGTACCCATTCGAGTTTTTCCGGAGCAGGTAAATGAGATGGTACCAAATTTTCTTCCATCGGTTGCATCGAATCAACCTTTTGCGTTATTTCTTCGATTATGTTTAAAATCGCTGGTGCTTCGCCCGCTGAATGTTCGTAACAGGCACCCCATAAACCGTCCTTTATAAATAAACAAAACAAATATATATTTTGGGTTGGTGGATAAAAAAAATGTCGGATTTTTGGCTTCGATTCAATGAGGAAATCCGACGTTTTTTTCCCCATCAGCAAAAAAGTTTATTCATAAATTAATAAATTAATCTTCCATAAGTTGATCTAATTAAAGTAATCCATAAGTTCCTTTCGTTTTATTTTCTCAGCAAGATTTTACAAGAAAATGAATATTATTTTATTAAATAAAATATATACGATCAAATTCTACCTCGTTATTAATTTTGTTCTTTCATCTTTTATACCATTGGTATTAATTAATTTAATTAATTAATTAAATTAAAACAAATATTAAAAGTATAAAAATGGAAAGTAACTTATAAGAGGATTTGAATGTATGAACAAGACACGATTATTATACTTTTCCAAGGATCAATTGAACGGTTTGATCGAACCAACGATTGGCAGCAAGATGTCGAGATCCACCACCGTGAAGAACGTGATGTAAAACATTAGATAAATCACGATCACCTATCCATCGATCATTCTTTGTATATGGATTATTAAACGTTGGAGGTAAAACGTCATCGTCTATGCAAACTATGCACATACATCTTTCTAACAATTCTATATTGTGACGATTACGTTCATCTGTCAGGAAGAAAAATAATAAACATTATTATTTATTACAATCTCCCATTCAATACAAAGTTTTACGTAGTAAAGTAAACGATGTTGGAAAATAATGTAAAATAAATATTATTACAAATGATATTAAGGTAGTTATCTTATAGATGATATAGATTGATCAAATATTAGCTCAGGGGAAAAAAGAAAAAAAACCATAAATAAAACCATACCAATCATAATATATGCCGATGATATAAATTTATATTCGACCCTTTCGAAAAAAAGGAATTAAATACATTCTATTTTATTTTATCTGATTTCTTCATTTTCGTTATTAAGAATAAATGTGTATTATCATACGTAAGTATTTAATAGAAATGTAGGTATTGGAAAAAAAAGGAATAAATACGATTCAACATACTTTTCATCAATTCCTCTCTAGCCTTAGCCCAGATCGGTCTTTTAGCAGTTGTTAAAATACCAACAGGAGGAGTAGCAGGGTTAGCTTTGGTTTCAATGATTTTTACGATTTGTTGAATTAATTCGCTTTCGGTTATTCTTCCTCGATCCGATGCTCTAACAGGAACACTATAAAACTACAAAACAAAAAAACACACGCATGTCATCGTAATATTCAATCAAATCGTATTCTTCAATTTAATCAACTACCAGTCTTTCATTAATTCTACTAACATTCCCAATAAATAAAAACAACTAAACCCAATTAATTGTAAATGTAACGATTGTTTAAATATTACCTGATTATGATGTGCAACTATAATATGATCACCGGAAGTGGCTCTGTCAAAAATGATCTGTTCGTCAATGTTTATACCGGGTCGTCGATAAATTCGAAACATTTGATAATGCTGAGCCATGCACAATGATTGCATTGATTTACCATCCTTAGATTTAACCTTTTCAATTTCTAATTCGGATCTGTCAAAGAAAAAAGGAGAGTCAAAAGAAGCATTTACGGCATGTTATGTTTGATTGCTTTAAAAAAGGCAATAGTGCAAAGGACACTGCAGACGAGATTTGCACCGGTTACGGGAGTAGTACTAAGCATTTAATCAAGATGGGATATGCGAATCGATATGAAGTTTGGATTCCACACCTATTGACGGAGACCGGCCTTATGAACCGCGTCTCTACGTGCGATTTGCTTCTTCAGCGACATGAAAAGGATTCTTTCTTAAAGAGGCTTGTCACTGGAGACGAGACTTGGATTTTATACCAAAATGTGCATCGAAAACGCACCAAAATGAATATTTTGCAAATAAGTTTGAACAATTTTGGAAAGAGGGCATAATGAGGCTTCCTGAGAGATACAAGAAGGTTATTGAACAGAATAGTTCATATATAACATAATAAATTCACCTTAAACAACAAATATCGAGTATTCATTTCGCATCAAAAAAAAGGGAAGAAACTTAGGGGACAACCTAATATTTATTAAAGGATAAATACGTGTCTGTTCTTTGTTTTTTTTTTAAATTATATTTTTATCGATCGGATATAAATAAAAAAAGAAAAGAAAGAATAGTGCAGTGAAGGAGGAGGAGGAGAAGGGGTTGGATAGGGTGGACAAAAAAAATAGGGAGAAAGGATATGAGAGTTCATTTTAGCCAAAGGCAGAGAATGAAAAGGACCTACGAGGATCCCTTTTCCCTACACGTTCCTGTCATCTTTATGCTCCTCTTCTATGGATCTTAGAAACCGGATTTCCTTCATTCCTTCCTTCCTTCCTTCTTTCTTTTTTTACCAAGATAAGAAAAAAAGAGAAAAAAAGGAAGATAAAGAGAGTAAGGACGTTGCCTTCTCTCTAAATTGATTTCAGTTTGGCTTCTTCTTTTTGTCCTGAACGAAATCAGTAAGAAGGAACGATTCCACGAAGGTATTCATCCTTAACGTGGTTCATCCTTCCTTCAGTTTTCTTCTCTGAAGATTCGAATAGGCGACGACGACGACGACAACGAGGATGATGATGAGGAGGAGGAAGAAGACTTAGCTTAGCTCAGCTTTAACCTTCCCTTTCTCCATTTTCACAAAGGATATAAAGTATCTTTTAGGTACTTGCAATTCCAAAGGACGTGCTCTCGCATCGATGGAGTTGAAAATAACTATCAATTCTGGATAAATTCAGTTGTTCGGAATGAAAGTATCGAACAAATGATCTTTATTTCTTGATCATGTTGAGATAAAAGGAAAGATTTGAAGGAATAAAATATTTGAATTGATGAAAATCCGATAACTCAAAGGAATAAGTGTGTGTGTGTGTGACTCTCCCATGAGAGGATTAAAAATATTTTAACAATTATGGAAATAGTTCGTTTACTCTGTCTGTGTGTGTGTGTGTGTGAGTGTGTGTATGTGTGTTTGTAGGAGAATAAGAATTATCAGTTTTTGCTTTAATTTTTGTTTTACCTGTCCAGTAGTTCCTGATAATTAAGTAACTCCGTAATAAATCTTCCAAGGAATATAGCTGCATCTTGTTGATTGGTAAATTGTTTTCTCTCTAATACTATACCAGGATTACTATTTATTGGTAAAGCCAATGGAACTGATAAATACATGTCGTACAACCACCAATCGGTAGCCTGAAAAATATTATTATTAATTTATTATAATTATCATATTTAATTAAATTTTATTTTCTTATTAATTTTCCTCCCTTCTTTTTTTTCGAGGATGGGAGGGAAATTTTATTTAATGCAATAGCTTGACAAGATATTTTCGTTAGGGTTCTCACACGGGAGGGTGTATATTAGGGAATTAAAGGACCATGCAATTTCGTCGTTTATAATCCGCATTTAATGACGCGTCAAGGCCTTCGATCGTCCTTCATGTTTTTACGATGAAAAGACAACAAAGAAAAGCAATCTTTTTAAATTAGAAATTGATTTAAAAGTATTATCGATCATTTAGAAAATATCATTATCAAGATGATTAACATTTTAATCATAAAATAATAAAATATCATCTACGATAACATATTTAAAATAATTGTATTAAGTTATTATTACTGAATCCAAAGAAACAGTATTTATGTTTAGAATAAGTTCGTAGAAAGAAATGAGAAAGAAAAGAAAAATAGAAAATGTAGAAAAAGTAGAAAAAAGAAAAGGAACGATTTCCTCTGGTGGAATCCAGCGTGTATAGACTTCCGCAGTAACGCGGACGTTTTATAATTGTAATAACTTGTATCTCTTTCTCTCTCTCCGTATGATATGCACGTGTTAGGGTAAGCTTTTTTTCCAAACTATTCTGGGTCACATTGCAAGCGAACTCACGACGTTTCTATACAAGTTTCACGAAGTCGTCTCCATGTCGATATAACGGATTAGGTTTGCTTTCAAATGGTCTATAGATAGCAACTGCCAGGAGACTACACATTCAATGCGTTCTTGAAAGCCGTTTTTATTCCTATTCACTATGTTATATTAATTTAACGATTCGATATTTTTAATACCCGATTTAAAGTTTTCCCCTTCTCACGTCTGCAATTCGTTCCTTCGTTTATTAATCATGTAAATTTGAATTATAGTTTTCAATTTTAATACATTTTATATTATTTATACCTAAAACATCATAATCATCATCTGTTCTGTATCATTTATCAAATTCATTCGTTTTTATTCTATTTCAATTAAGTTTATAACTTGATTGATATAAATACATTAAATATTCGTCTCAGGTTTATATCGTTAGATGATTCGAAGATATCAACGATCGATACTTTTTATTAGATATTTCTTTTAGGTTGATCGCTACAGTTATAGCGTATATGAATTTTTCATAGTTTAATATCATTTTTCAAAGCTATGATAGAATATCTAGCACCGATCAAAGTGATAATAAACGTGAGAAGAATAATCGATGAAAAGTAAGTTCTGGATACTTTTACTTGGAAAAACCATTCGTTGTTTTATTAATGTATTTTAACAAGTAAGAGTCATCGTGTGTGATGTCGTCGTGGTGTTTTATGTTAAAATTTGCAAGTTACGCAAATAACGTGCGATCCTGTACGCTCGTTTGTGTTGTTTTGTTGCATTTTAACGCAATGAGAAACTTTAATCTCGTTCTTGAAATGATGGGGTACTTCGGCAACACGAAACGAATTGAAACGAAACTAAACTAAACTAAACTAAACGAGAAGAAGAAGAAGAAGAATAAGACGAGCAAGAAAACGTAACAAGATTGGTCAATATTTTACCACTCGACTCCTATTTGATTTTATTTAAGATATACCAGTAACTCCAACCTAACGACGGTTAATCTTTTGTCCTTATTTTCGTTTTTTTTTTACCACTTTGTTTTCTAAGTGTCGAAATTGCATCACGGTGCACGGTTAGAGGCGCACGTGCATCTGCACTTCGCAACCACCTCGCACGAGATCTTCACCCAACTAACTTTTTGTTCCTTCTTTCTTTCCTTCTTTTCTTCTTCTTTTGGTTTATTTTCTTTTATTTTTTTCTGCTCTTTTTCACGAGACCTCATCTGTATTTTACTCGCGTACGCGCGTAGTATGAAATTACTCGGAAAGATCGAGAAGACGATACCTTATTTTATTTGTGTATGTTAGTATATATAACTACTTATGTTAGTATATACCAAGCAAACAAATACGATAATCATCGTTTCGCACGCATAACTCACACAATCGGTACAGAAATTCATTTTATTCTTTTTCTCTTTTTTTCCTTTTCCAGTCATGTTTTTTTTTTATATTTCGTCACGTACCTACAACGAAGAATCATTGTTAATGTTTCGAGAATAAGATCGATCAATCGCTTGAAATTTCCCACCAAACAAATTTCTGTATTATCAATCGAATAAGTTCTACATTTTTTCTTTTCTTTTTTTCTTACACTCCCTTAATTTTATATTTATTTGTATTTGAACAATGTATCATTTTAATATTATTTTTGAAAAATGACCTAAATCGAACGTCATATTAACGTTTTGTGTTAACTGGGTATATATTAAGGTTACGTGAATATTCTTTCGGGTCAAGGATACCAATTCTCCCGTTTTTTATATTTACCGAAAAAAAAGAAAAGAAAAAAGAAAAAAAAGATTGATCATATCAAAAAATTGCATCGTACAGAATAAAGTTGGTGATGGTAACGGTGTGTTGCACACGCAAACTATATTGTAAGAGTTTGAATGCATTTTCGAACGTGTCTGCCTGTCAAGCGAACTAGTTTGAAGCTTTCGGAATCCATTAGGCAAGATGATTGCGTGCTAAATCATAAACCCTATTTTCCCTCTCTTTCTTATATGGGATTGAATAACGATTACAATCGATACAAATTTATAGTCTATTGAATTTATATCTCGGTGGGGAAACAAACAATACTGAAACACCTAATTAATATATGTTTTGTTAAAAGAATTTTTGTTAACTCTCTATAAAAATATCCAATTTTATTTATTATTCATATATTGTATTTTTTATACTTTTCTAATATTTATTTTTAATTATCTGTATTGTTTTCAGGTGTATAAAATGAGGATATTAAATTTGAGAAGATGTTGTAAAATAATTTAGATAATTAAAACAATATTCTATAAAAGCAGGTAGAAGTAATCAGCCAGTCACAGCCAGTCACAGCCAGTCAGCAACCATAGAAGCAGGTGTTCACATAATAAGTTACTTCGTGGGAGATGATAGAGTATCAATAAATTACTTAGCATGGCCGATCCTATCCTCCTTGTAGGTATTGCAAAACTGATGAGCGTCTAGTTTTCCAGAGATTTTAATGATCGGTACTATTGGTTTCGTGCAACTAACATGAATGCATCATTATTAGACAAGAAGTATCTTCTCTCGGAGATGTAATATATACACTATAGATTATTCTTGAATTTAATCTCGACTCGTATATCGCAGACTATTTTTTATCTTTTTTCTTTCGATCTACAGAACGGGTCAAAAGTTCTTATGTAATTTTTATACAAATAAATTATTTACTAATTTTTAATAATTATTATTTTTTACAATCGACTATTTCTAACGGATTGATACAAAAATCACGAGCATAAATATTTTACCTAAAATATTTAAAAAGAAATGTTTTAACGAGCAAAAAAAAGGAAAGTATTTTATTTGTTCATATCGTTGCTAAAACTTTTGATCGATCCTGTAGAAATATAGGATCCAGATGGATTTATTCGATAATATAACGGGTGTTACAAATTGTTAAGAGAAAAAAAAAGATATTAAATAAGATCATTTAAGTAACGTTTTATTAAATGATCCTTTAATTGACACCGATTTATACGAAAGATTTATGTTATGTTATTTTACTTCTTTTTGTCTTTAATATTAGTATTTTGTTTTTTTTTATCATCGGTAAAACAGCTCGATGTATTTTACTTTTAGACTGTTTAAAGTACAGTAATAATGTGTACGTATATATACTATTACTCTTATAAGTGATGGCAATTTAACGATCCCAAGTTGAAATTACCGAATGACTCGTCTCGTCTCGTCTCGTCTCGTCTCGTCTCGTCTCGTTTCGTCTCGTTTAGTTTAGTTTCGTCGTGTTATTTCGCATCAGATTTCTTAAGAAAACCCTGATGACGCAATAATATGTACATCTAAATGCGTTCGAACAGTTTAAATGATGGGATTTGCGTGTCGAAAGAGTAAGGCAGGTTTTTTCTCTCTTCTTTTCTCTTTTTTCATATAAGGAAAACGTAAAATCGTATATTAACAAATTAATGGAGAATTATATTCTTTTTTTTTTTTACATGTTTTATCATTGAAATTAAAGTTGGAGCGTTGTTGTTGCATAAATGGTGTCTTTCGTCATTTATTGTATTTAATATTAAACCTATCACATCAGGTTAAATCACATTGCGTTAGGTAATTTGTAAAGGAAAAAAAAACGATACAAAGAAAAACGATGTAAATGAATTATTAAATACTTCAGAAATAAAATTACATAAATAAAACTTTAGATCGGATCCTGTAGAAATATAGAGGATCAGATGAATTTATTTGTTATATATATTAATTGAATTTTATTTCGTATAAGATAGACGAATATAATCCGATACGATATGAAACATTACTAAATTATCCTGAGAAATCATATGGGAAGTTTGAGATAACAATCTAAAGATGATAATTGAACAATTAGTAGAGCACAAGAGCTAAGGAATCGAGAAGGCTCGTGAACGAGAGACATCAACTAAAGCAAGTTCGAAGTTTGCTCGGTGTCACGTTACGGAGATTTCAACAGAAGCCTGAACACGATGCCGTTGTTGCGAGTTTCCATCTACTGCATTCCCTCTCTCTTTCTCTCTCTCTTTCACTCACACTAATTTACTGTCTATCTTTCTGTCTGTTTCTATTCGAACCTGGGCAAATCCTCCCTCTCGACATATTTCTATCTCTCTCTCTCTCTCTCATTCTTGGTATAATACATCTATCCTCCCACTCTCCTATCACTCTCTCTATCTGATCTGATCTATTTCTATCTTTATCTATCCTATCTATATATCAGTCTGTCTTCGTTTATCATTCTCTTCTCTTTCTCTCCGTCAGGCGCAAACTCGACCTTATCGACCACCCCAGAGCCAGAGCCAGATCCAGAGCAGAGCAGAACAGAACACAGCAAAACAGTGCAGAACAGTGCAGAAGCAGAATACGAACACGACTGGCAACAAGCAACCAACCAACATGAACGTTTGTATATATTTTCACTCATGTATTTCGTCATTGTTCGAATACACGGCAGAAAGGTGCCGGGAGGGCAACACCAGAGTGTGTGGATCTGACAGGGGTTGCAGTATCCAACCCATCGGTTGCGAACTCACCATTGACCCCTCTACGACCCAACCTCTACATACTTTCTCTCTCTCTCTCTCTCTCTTTCTCCCTCTTTTTCACTCTTTTACTCTTTTCATCCTCGGTACTGGGGCTAATGAAGTATCGTTGAAAGAAACTCGACACCCACATCCCAACTTTACCCCACCTAACCTCCACCCACCTTTCCTAGGGAGATTCTAATTATTGATTCCGTTCTTTTCTTTCGTTAACCCATGGAATGATCTATAAATATTATAGATCCTGATGTTAGAATTTTTTTTTTTATATGAGACTAATTGTATTATATTTTCTAAAGTTAGTTTACTCGTATTAGATATCGTACAAAATATATATTAATGTTGTTAGAATTCATTTATATAAATATATCAATATAAATAAATCTATTAATTAATTATATATATATGTATATATTGTTTTATTATTTAATTTAATTATTGAATAATTGATGTATAAAAAATAAATAATTACTATAAAATGTATATATATAATACATAGTACTGTATGTGTGTTTGGGGTTACACATTTATTTGACAAAAATGATGATTCTAAATCCCATTTTTAGTTGCGCCGAAACACACGGATTTGCGGTGAGCTCGACGAGGAGAGTTCGACGGCGTTTACACGTCGAGCAGATACCCTTCCCACTGATTCCTCGATCCATGAAGAAGAAAAAAACAAATCTGGATCAAAAACTTATCTCGTATCAGATTTTGTAAGCTTTTTGGATATTAACTTCGACAATTCTTGATCCTATTTTTTTTCTTTTATTATTTTTCTCAAACACATTCGTTCTTCCTCACTATGGTTTTGTATAGCGTAAGCCAGATTTTCCTTTTTTTCTTCCCCCATCATTTATTTATTTGAATCAATTCTAGGGACGGGGGAAACGATAAAATTTAATTGGAACCAATTGTAAAATTGTTAAAGAAATAAAATGCATCTAATTGATTTGATACAAAAGCAAATTGTATTGTTTTCTCTCTCTCTCTCTCTCTCTCACTCTTGATCTCGTTTTATTGAAAATTCGATCTCCGATTGGCCCACTTTTATATAAAGAGAGTATGCTTTAAATAATTCATTGTACTTCGTCTTCTCTCTCTCTCTTACTCTCCTTGTGGCTTACCAATGGTTCCTGTAATTCTCGTTGCAGGTTGTTATCGATCGATACCCACCACCTCCTATGTGACGATCGAGTATTCGCATTACTGAATCTCCTCGTAAATTCATTTTCGGAAATATGTGTATATATATTTAATATATATAATTTGTTATAATATTCATGATTTGAATTATTCTTTTTGTATCGTATACAAAATATACATATTTCAATATTATTCGATACAACGAATTATAATTATTCGTTTTAATTAATTTATTAATAACATACATAATATTTATTATATATATTTAGTTGAAAATTGTTTTAGATCAATATGTAAGGTATAGGTTGGTATGCGTGTGTGGGTGTGTGTAGTTTGGGAAAATTTATACAACTACGGAATTCCATCAGGAAAATGTCATCTTACTTTTGACGATTAATAACTAACTGTAGAAGAAAGTTAGATTGCGAGTTAGAAGTTTGGAAACATCTGATACATCACTCTGGATCTAGGTAAAGGAGAATGATGAAATATTGAATTGCTATCGTATGGAGAAATATAATTGCATCAATCTATGCAGAAATTTCATTTAAATCGGTGAAAAATTTGAATAATTTGTTTTGGAAAAGGAGTTGGTGGAAAAAAAATGTCAAATTCTTGGCCACAATTCAATGGAAAAACAGGACATTCTTTTTCCACCAACCCAATATACACATGCTATAATAAAGGTCAGCAAAAATTTCTAGAAGTTTATTTTAACCAAACGAATATTTTCATTTAAAACATCGAAGAATCTCCCAAACGGTTTGGCCTAAATTTCTATCAAAAAAATAAAAAACAAGAAAAATAATATCTTCAGATATATTACCATGTATGATTTATTCCCATGGATCAAAATGGAGAACGTTCTGGATGTTTGATAGGTGCGATAAATTTTGAATAATTCGAGAAATTTTAGAAGAGAAAGAGATAGTGGTATAATAAAATAGGGGATGATATCTGTCACGTAAGACAAAATAAGAAAAAGAGAGAGAAAGAGAAGAGTACTCGATTTGAATCGATCGATTCTTTCAGCTGGTCGTAACCTCTAGTAGGTCCGGCCTTTAGGACGAGGTCGTGGTAACACAGATAGGCTCGGTCTCACCTTACCTGTACGCGATGACGTACCCTGGCGGCTGGTTTTGCCTTTGGCTGCTCTCTCCTGTAATCGTTACCTTGGATTCTGCGCAGTTTAACGTGTCTGCCTGGTATACACCTTTTGCACCTTTCTCTTTCTATCTTTTCCATTTTTCTTCTCTCTCTCTCTCTCTCTCTCTCTCTCTATTTCTTTCTACTATCACCTAGGTGGTGTTTCTATTTTTTATCATAGACGATATGTACTTATAGATATATATATAAATGAAAATTAAAATAGTAGTACAATATTACCAATATTATACTAGTAGATATAATTTAATATGGTATTGTGTATTAGTATTTTTAGAATTTAGTTTATATATTTTTATTATTATTGTAATTTGTATTAAATATATTATTTCTTCTCTCTTTAAATTTCTTCTTGCTGTTTATCTTATATAGTGTTCGAGCGATGTGTTAACTGGGTATATATTTGTTTTATTTATTTTGTTTTTCCTAGTATCATATCACTTAGTGTTTTTATTTCTTATCATTGAGAGTATATATATATGTATATGTATGTATAGGTGGTTACGTGTAGATGAATTATTGCCTTTCGTCATTCCATGCAAGAATATTCACCTTCTGTTCTTCTATTATATGGTTCGATAGTTTCTCTTCTATTCTATTCTATTCTATTCTATTCTGTTATGTTCTATTCTATTCTGTTCTATTCTATTCTATTCTATTCTTTGTTTTTTTTTCTAGAGACTGAAATTGTAGTACTGGAATTGTATAAAAGAAAAACTGGACAATGTTATAGACTATCTGAATCTTTATATAACCAGTAGGATGATAAAGTATATGAGTACTTTTTCTTAGAGTCTTAAGAATGAACATATATAAATATATATGTATGTTTGTGTGTGTGTGTGTGTGTGTGTGTGCTTTTATTTTAGAACTTTTAGTATGCGAATGTGAATTTAGAAATGTAGATGAGGGTTAAGAGTTCACAGGTAACTCTCTCTCTCTCTTTTTCTCTCTCTCTCATCGATCCGTTGGTCCAGCCAAGTCCGTTTAGCTTCCCTTTTTCTCTCTCCCTCTTTCTATCTTTACTTCTACGTATTTCTATGGGTTATATAAATCAGTTTATAAAATGACTTATTTGAGGAATTCTTGAACAAAAAAATTGGATTAAATCTTTTACCTGATTTATATACAAAGGTTTATGAGATATTCTTTTTTCGGTCAAAGATAGAAGTGTGTTAAATTAATTAAAGCCAATATTATACTGGTAGATGCAATTTAACATTTTAGATACTACGCGCCACTATAGTGGCTTCCGCGGATGTGATCTTTGAACGTAGGTTTATGTATTGTACCATGTTTCAAAATCTATCATACTCAATTATATTATTAGTTATTAAATATATATCAATTATACGTTGTTCACGTCAGACCCTGCCGTCCAGGAAAATAGCCACACGCAGAATTCAGCCGTATCTAAAAGGTTAATATGATATTGTGTGTATTAGTGTTTTTAGAATTTAGTTCATATATTATTATTATTATTATTATTATTATTATTATTATTATTTGTATTAAATATATTATTTTTATTTTTCTAAATTCTATACTTCAGAGGATTTTCACGATATGCAATCTCGCTCGTTGATCCATTGGGAAAATTTCATTTCCATCTTGTTTCCGTTCGACGTCGAGTTTCAGAAAACATTCACGACGACTGTTCACGGTAGACTACGAGGACGACGAGAACGACGAGAACGACCCTTCTTCAAGGACGAAGGGAGCGAGTCAGGATAGAATTAAAGGTTAATCCCGCGGGGTATGCGTATTCGAGGAGGGTCAAATTTCTCTTCTCCCTCGTTTTTTTTTTTTCTTCAACTCTCCTCTTCTCTTCTCTTCTTTTCCCTACCACTCGTGACTCGTGTCCTCCATCAGAGACGAAAAAAAAACAAGATAAAATAAAAAGACAACGACTGGTGGGCTTGTATTTTTCTTCTACTCCTTTCTACCTTTCTTTGTTTTGTTTCGTTATCCTTTATCTCGAAACTGAAAGGACGATACCCATAAAATATTTGCGTTGTTAAGTGCTCTCAATCCTGAATACAAAAGTTTCCTCATTCCTCGAGGGGAAAGTGGGGGAGGGAGAAAAACCACCACTCTAGTTTACAGTTCACCTGTCTTCGTTTTCCTTTGCCAACCACCACTCAAATTCTTTTTTTTTGATCTTACGTTTTATTCTCCATGTTTTGAATATCGTTAAGGTAATTTGTAAAATCAACAGAGATGAATATGAACACACACCGTGAATCTTTTCAAAATCACCCTTGACCTATATTTTTAAATAATTCATCTAAATTTCATTCTTCATATAAAATCAATAATATTTCTATATATATAATTATTAATAATTAAAATTAAACCTAAATAGTGTTAAACTTTTAATCAATGGACAAATATATTCGAATGGTTTAAAATTGTTCGTATTATTTCTATATCCTACCATTTATATCGATTACCAGTTTGATATCAAAGTTAACGATAAACGAAATACAGTATATCCTAAGCCAACCAGAATCCATCCCAGAAGATTATAAGTTTTGGAAGGATGAAGGGGCCCTAAGGTTCATAGGACTCGACTACACGACTACCGTGAATCTCCAGGGTGAGATTGGGCTCTTACAACGCCGTGTGTTTCACGTGGGGAGAACGATTTTCCCATTCGCTATCGGATCTATTATATCGAAGCCAATTTAACAAACGAGATCTTTTTCGATTTGATCGTTTCCCATATTTCTATGAATCTCTTCTTTGTTCGAGGGAAACTTTACTCAAACACAATCCATATTTTGTTTTTAAACTTAATACACATTATTTTAACAACATATTAAACAAAATCTTAAACGACCTATGCCTTGGATTGCATGTTTTTTGGGACAAGCTTGCACGTTATTAGTGGTACACACACGTTAATTAGTTTCTTAACAAGAACAAGAATTATTGAAAATAATTGTATTCGAAAAGTGTTGCAATGAAAAAAAAAATGATGAAAGAAAAAATGACAAGAGATCTATAGTCAAAGACAATAGGGGTTGGATGGAGAAGGGTGAAGAACCAACCACGAAAGGGATCTATAGCCCTTTTTTTTATTTCTCTTTCTCTCTCTCTCTTTCTCTCTTTACTCTCACGGTATCGTCGCAACGATTCCGTAGACAATCCGTAAAGGCTTAGCGCTGTTTCAACAAGGGATTACTAACGCTACCCTAAGCTCTACAGAGAGATACCCGATCGTACAAACCCATATTGGTGACAAACATTTAAATTGCCAAGATTAACGTTACACCTCTCTCACCGAGCTACTTTATTCAACGGTGTTTACTTTTTATTATATCATCAGATATTTTATGCATTTCTTAGTTTTATTTTGTAACATTTTCATCGTTTGCTAGTTTTGTTGTTCCAACAAATATTTATTAGTATCAAAGTTATAGATAACATTGGATAATACAATGTAAAGTTTTATTTTCGTAGAGATTCTGTGTTTAAATATAAATTATTAATAATTATTATTAGTAGAATTATTCTTTTTTGTTTAATTTTTTAAATTAATTTTCTGTTATATTCCAATAGAGATAAATGCTTGTAGACTGGCATATACGCGAATAGAATAGACCAGTTTAAGGTTGTTTTCTCATCCTAATTGCAAGGATAACCACCAACAAAAGGAACAGTTGATCCCAGTGGAACTTTCGATAGCCTTGTACAAAGTATTTTCCCCGGCAGCGTTTTAACGAAGTGGCAGAGTCGAACGACAAAAGGGAGGCAAAAGCACCATCTCGTTTGACAAAGGACTTACACCTCTCTTCTTCCTATCCCTTTTTTTTTATTTTCACCAAACAA
>JACGTP010000023.1:1798189-1837053 GCA_023678845.1 Mischocyttarus mexicanus | reverse complement strand
TGTTTTATCGATAATTATTTTAATGTTTCTTTTCAATGAGTTTCTTGTTATCCAGCGAAAGACTGCTTATCATAAATATTGTAATTGTAATTAGTTTCTTTTCATTTCGTAATTTTAATATCATATTTTTAATCCATTCTCCTTGATTCCTTATATCTACCTTTTCTATAGAAACTAATAACATTACAATTTTAATAAATAAATTTTATATTTTTACAAATACTACACGAAAAATATAAGAATTTTTATACGAAATTTTTCTTTTCATTTTGTTTCAGAAAAATATTAATTCTAATAAGTACGTATAGAAGAATTTTTAAATAATCGATTTAATAAAAATAAATCATTCATAAATATACTTATTGATTATTTAAATATTAAGAAATAAAATAAAAATCAGTCATTAGAAATAGGCAAGAGCTGTTGAAAAGTAGGTCACTGGTAAGAAAAATAGGTCAACGATACAGAAGTAGGTCAACGATCCAAGAGTAAGTCAGCTGTTCAAAAACAATAATAGTCCCATACGTACCCAATGTATTGAGAGAAAGATAGGCGAAGGTGTACGTCCAAGTCAAACGAGCTCAGCATCGGTACTGTTTAAATCTCTCGGTTAATTCTAGGAAATTCGTTATATATGAAATTCACAAAAAAACAAAATAACCGGCTTAGTCGAGCGTTCAATCTTTTGTTTACGTTCGCCTCTCTCCGTCGCTCTTCGGGTGGTGTCGACAACTGAACATTGTCATTTCGTCGGTAGATTTATTGTTGACCTTCGTGTATGTTCGGTAAATGTCGTATGTATTCGTAACTATTTTTCATAATAATCGTTAGTCTTCTTCGAGCGTCGGAAGGAATAATATGGATATTATTTAAAGTATATTATTTATTTCGCGTCGCGTGTGCGTGTTTTCTTTCTTATGCAAGTGATATGCATATGTGAGCGAGTGTGTGTGTAGTGCTGAAAAGTGATATATACATATATGGATACCAGCACTTATGAATATAAGGACAAGGACTTCTAAACGTAAGCTGACCATAGTTTTTAGCCTTTTTACCTTTTGACTTCGGCGTGGTAGAGTTCAGTGTTAAATATATTATATGAATAATTATCGAAAAAAAATCTAATAGGTAATTGTAACGTTGTACAGTTTTAGGATTTATTAAGATTATTTAAAGAAATTATTAGGATT
Source organism: Mischocyttarus mexicanus (assembly GCA_023678845.1). Lineage (NCBI taxonomy): Eukaryota > Metazoa > Arthropoda > Insecta > Hymenoptera > Vespidae > Mischocyttarus > Mischocyttarus mexicanus. The sequence continues at coordinate 1,835,863 of JACGTP010000023.1, read as the reverse complement.
ATTTAAAGAATTATTATTAGCCAGATGACCTTATATACAATTTGTATATTGATTGGTGTAATTAGGTGTAAACATAATTTAGACGTGGATGGGGTGGTACGATATCGTAATTCAAAATGCTTCGATAGTTTCGATCAAGCACCCTCGTTTGTCCAATTCGATAATAATCAATCGGACGTGCCTGCTATTCGAGCTTACTGAATTCGAAATAATTTCCTCGACCAGAACCCAGAGTCAGAGTTTAAAGCCAGTACGAGAAAGAGAGAGAGAACCCTTTTTTTCCTTTTTTTTTTCCTTTTTCTACCTTCTTCTTTTCTCTCTTTCATAACGACCCTTATTCGTGTCTGCCATTTCCATTCCTAATAGAAATTTTCAAAGCTTGCTTCTTTTCTTTTTTACTCATTGACACACACATACACACACCACATATATGTATCCAGAATGAAAAGAGTGTACTTTAATACATAATTTCAAATATTTCTTTTTATTAAAAATATAGAAAATCTTATCTTTTGCAATAATAATTCATTAAACGATATCGTTTAAAGAAGAAGAAAAGAGGTCGATTTTTATAATGAACAAAATGTATGGTGGCATATATTAAAAAATAAAGCTAAGGAGAAAATTATCTGAAAAATTATTTGGCAATTGATATTAATCGTGGATATAAAATCTCATACGATTGGAATGAAATATTTCTTTTTTGTTTTTTTAAAAATACCTAAAGGAAAGGAGATAGGTAGTGATGTTTTTTGATGAAGGCGAATTATGTCACTTCAATAACGTATTATAAATTAAGAAACTTTAACGCGTATATTCTTCCTTCCATTTCAGTAAAGCAGCACCTTGCAATCTCTCGTTGAAATTCCCAATGGACTGGGTGTACAACCACTCGATATGCAAACACAGAAACGAGAGAGAGAGAGAGAGATGAAAGATTCAACGTAGTTCGTACGTTGGTTGGTTGGTTGGTTGGTTGGTTGGTCGGGGGGAAGAGAACGGAGACCGTAGGGAGTAGGAGAGGTGGGGTGAGGTGGGGTTCTGGTGTACACGAAGGGTGGAAACGTCGTCGGCCTCGGGGATGTACGTTTTGGTTCTGCCAGTAACAGAGAGAGGGTGAAAGCAACAGGGAAACAGAGTGAAAGAGAGTACGATGAGAAATAAGAGAGGGAGAGAGAGAGGGGGGTGGGTTCAGGGTGTTACTAATTGGAGGGGTGACGAGGGAGGAAACCTTGTTATCTCTTAATTGCTGCGACCCTTCGTACTGTTTTGCATCGATAAGAAGTACTGGCACTCGAAATTTCCTCTCTCTCGCACACACACACACACACACACGCACACACACACACACACACATAGACAGACACACAAGACAAGACAACATTCATTCTATTCTTTTCTTCAATCCCAGAACGACCACATTGGATTTCATGGTCCTACGTTTTCTGACCTTTCCCACTTCTTCCACTTCCCCTAGAATAAAATGTTATAGTCCCCCTATAGGAAGGAAAGGTCACTAGGCGTGTCACGAATTGCCGTCTCATAATCCTTATCTAGTTCCTTTGTATTAGTTGTAACGCAACGTAACATAACAGTGTTGGTTCATATACGTGAATTGGTGGTACTAATAAAGTGACTCTTTATACGTTTTTCATTTTTTTTTATTTTAATCATTAGATTAAATATTCATCTAACTATTTTCAGTTATTCCATGCAAGGTGTAATATTTTTTTTATACCACTTTCGTACCGGTCTTTCTTTTGTTTTTAATTTTTTCACATTCTTATGGTTCACATTTCTTGTATTTTTTTTATTTTCATATATATATATATATTTTTTTTCTTATGTCAGTCACCGAGTTCGTATAATCGGACTCAGGGTCCTATGGGAACACTTTGGCGTGCGCTTTGATAAACTCGACTCGGTCTTTACGTTCTCTCTCTCTCTCTTTCTCACTCATACTCACTCACTCACTCTTATTCACTCTTTCTCAGGGTGGTAGTCCTAACACCAGAAATGGGGGTCGGTTGGTAAGTTTTCGATAGCACCGGGGGTGGAAGGAGGTGGAGTCACAAAGAGACGGAGGAACTCGTTTACTTCCAACACCAACACCACCAACACTAGCATCACAACACCAATACTATAACCAATATCCTATACCTTTAGCATCGTTAGGGTTCCTGTTAGGAAGGAATCGTCGTTTCGTCTTGGTTGGTTGTTGGGTTGTTGGGTTTGCTGGATCGGTGTACGCATGAAATTTTCTCGCGTCAATTTCATTCCACCGTTGCTTTTACCAAACTCTGATCAAAGTCTCGTCTTAAATATGCTCGAGTTAAATCTTCCAAAGGAATTTTCCTCGATCTTAGTCGTCGTCGTCGTCGTCAGTGAAAGAAAACCCTGTCTTTGATTATTCCCTTCTTTTTTTTCATTTTTATTTCTTTTTTTTACTTTACTTTACTTTACTTTGGAAGATTTTTTTCTTCCACGAGAACTCTCGGATTCTATCTTTTTCTTTTTTTTTACGTACGAACCCTACAGAGCTTTTCTAGATTTTCTTTTTTTTTTTTCAGAGAGACTAATCGCATTGGATTAATAGCACGTATTCATCCTAATTTTATCTTTCGAAACGTCGTCGTTTCATTTCCAACGGGTACCGTGTATCTTTTCAATTTGTTCGCAACGCGAAACGTTTCGTTGGAATTTCTTTTAAATTCGATTTGAGATTTTTTCTTTTTCAACATTTTCTCCGCGAATACTGTTTTTTTTCTTGACAAGCTTGTTCGATCATATTTTGTAGATTTATATTTCTAATGGACAAATATTGTCTTCTTCTCCGATGATTTTGTGACAAAATGTTTATGTCGTATTTTCTATCGATTTGTCTATTGATGATAACTTGACGATTTCCTTAATATTTTGTTTCTTTCTACGTTGGTGAAATAATGACGTTTTTACATCTAACGGGGAAAGTTTTACCTAGGATGGAGAGAAACAGTGAGTGAGAGAGAGAGAGAGAGAGAGAGAGAGAGAATAAAAAAAGTAGAAGAAGATGAAGCAGGATGAAAGAAACAAACGTTGTTTCCCAGTGCTCTGAGCAAACACCGGCAAATCGAACAAATTGGCAAACAGTTGGCGATGCGCAACCGTGCGTAGCAATTACGGATTTTGCGTGAACGCTATGTCGCACGAACACTCTTTGTAGGAGGGCGAATAGAAAGAGAGACAGAGAGAGAGAGAGAGAGAAAAAGAGAGTTTTACGTTGGTTAAAGTCATTGGCGTAGACAATTTTAACAAATAAAATATTATTAACTTTCTAAATATTTAAAACATAATTATAATAATTTTTTCATATTCCTTTTACTTATTCGTATTTTCCAATTATTACAATATTTTAATTTTCTTTTGAATTTACACAGTTAAATAGATTTATCTATTTACCAGTTTGTTGGTCTTATAAATGGATTTGATTAAAAAAAAAAAAAGAATTAAATTAAATATATAAATTAATTATATTAATTACAAACTTACTTTTTTGGTTAATATATTATTAAAATTATTAATTATTAGTATACAGTAAAGATAATATAAATAATTTTTTTCTGATAATGAATCATCGATGTATATTGAAATTTTGTTCGATTCAATTAAAAAGTATATGATATTTTGTATTTCATTTTGAAAACTTAAGAAATAATTTACGAATAATTTTTCATGAAAATTGAAATGTGTCTACGCCAATGATATAGTCGCGAAGAGTTTGAACCTGCTCGAAGCCAAAAGCAGGGTGGTGGAAGTGGTGTTGGTGTTGGTGATGTGGTGATGGTGTTGGTGATGGTGTACGGTAATTGGAGAGCACAACGTTGGGGAACCACACTCGCGTTTCTAATGAGACGACCGAGAACTTGACCCCCGTGGATAAGAGAATGCCTATCGCTATAGTTCCCTTTATTCAGAATTTAAGTAGAGATTTCTATATATAAAAAAAAAAACAAATTTCTATAAAATCAGAAACAAACAGACAGATATATGTACGTTAAAAGAAATCCCTTTTTTATTCGATAAACGATCCGTCCTTTACAGAAAAAATAGAAAAAAATCTAAAATCTGTTTGTTGATATTTAAAATGTTACTTCAAACGTTCATTTAATTCATATTGATTGTCTAATCAATCTAACGAGACGCGACCAATCAAAATAACGTCCATTAGTAAACGATAATGTTAACTAATTATTACGAGAACGAATTTATCCTTGTCTCTATGGGATAAAGGTAGCTTGGGGAATGAATGAATTAATGAACGAATGAATGGTGTTTAAGTGAGTAATACTTTACTTTAATTGAAAAGTATCTATAAAGCGTTCCTAGAGTGTCTTTTTTTTTATCTTTACTTGAATTCTTTTGACTTGGGAAAAACTTTAGACACCCTGTATGTATGTTGTTGTTTTTTTTTCTGTAGAACTTGGAAGGAAGTAGTAATTCGACGAGCAATTAGACAGAACGGATGAGAATGAGATGGTATTGGTTCGGGTTCGAGAAATATAGGGGAGGATGGGGGTAGATCTTTTAGGGGATTCCAAGCAACCCTTCAATTATTCTACCGTACACGTTTTTATACTGGCAGGTTTACTTTACGCCATTAGCAATACGATATTCTCGGGAATAGAAATAAATTCTTTTTCGTATCGTATATATATTATTTACTCACGTTACTTATGTTTTGTAGAAGAAAAATGTAGACAAAAGTTAGGCACCGTGCATCGTTTGTTCAATTCGTTTGATTAAAGGTAATAAAACATTGAAATAAAAAACTAGAAGAAAACCCAGTTAACGCAAAATGTCATTTTTCAAAAATGACGTAAATCGAACGTCATATTAACGTTTTACTGTATCTTTCACGTTTAAAAATAAATAATCATTGATAAGTTTTATAGGAGAAAAATTTGACTTATTTGTTTATTTGCCAGGTTAACGGGAAGATTAAAATGATACCTGAAAGAATATTAAATAACATGTGCAATAAATAAAAATAGAAAAAAAAGAAAAGAAGAAAATTAAAGTAATTTAGCAAAGCGTGTCTGGTGAAAAGTGATCCCGTCGTTGGTTGGTCGTTGTTAGTTCGACTCTGGTTATTTGCAAAAGCATCTTCTCTCTCTTTCTCTCTCTCACACACATACACATAGGACCAACTTCAGAAGTTTACGCTTAATCACGAAATGGACTGGGATTGGAAACGGCAAACTCGGTTCTATTTCTCTCCCTGTTTGTTGGTATCTACGAGTAGTTAGCAAGCAGAGTAAGAGTAAGAGTAAGAGAGAGAGAGAGAGAGAGAGAATGAGTTTATGGTGGGAGAGAGTAGGAGAGTTTAGTTAGCGACACTCGCTTTAGTCCATTCACTTTGAAGTCGGATGCACTGTGTTCCTATTCTAACATACGTACTATACCTCATCTTCCCTTGATCATGCTTATTAACGAAAGTGAAGGAAGGAAGGAACACCACCGATTGGGTTGGAATACGATTGGTCGAATACTTCAATCTAAACCAAATTTTATGCTTTTCGCTCTGTATGGGGTGGAGAAAAGAAACGGACTGAGAAGGAAAGGGGAAAAACGACGTTTACGAACGAACTAAATTGAACTAACTTTTCAATACTTGGTGTCCTTCTACGCGTTAACCGTATGGGTTCTCTTTATGGTGTTATCCTCTTTAATCGTATACTCTTGGCTTCTTTATATATAAAAGAGAAAGAGAGGGAAGTTAGGGTCAAATTTATATACTGGATGTAATATTTAATATTCAAAATGATTTAAGCATTTAAAACCTTTGTATTTCTTTTTTATTTTTCGATTTTTTTAGATTAATTTATTAATTATAATTTCATTCGTAAAATTCAACGTAATGTATTTCGACAATAAGAAAAAGAAAAAATCATCGTTGATTTAATACCATTAAATGAATTGTAGAATAAATAAATATACATGCACATATGAGTAAACGAAGATAAATAGTTGAGAAGAAAAAAAATGAACGAATGTGTGCGTGTGTAGGTGTGTAATGAAAATGAGAAAAAATATCAAAGCCCAAAATACGGATGATAGAAAATAATAATAGGTCAAATATAGAGTTTCCTGTAGGTATAATAGATCGAATGTTCGGGATGTGGCAGATGGCACGTGACTCATACATAAAACGTGGCCTGCAAGGAACCCTCGGGGGCCAGGAACGATTCGTAAATAAATTAGCTCGCTATCGGAACTCGAGATAACGCGTTATTTATGGGCAGCTCGTGACGGTGCACCCTTTCCACTAACCTAAGCTACCGAGTTAAAGAAGAATGAAGAAAAGTCTAACAAGTTAAGATAGTATTAGGAGTAGTAGTAGTAATAAAAATTATAATGATAGCAATATTCCGACAGTACACTCTTTCCATTAACCTAATCTACAAATTTAAAGAAAAATGAAGAAAAACCTAAGCTAAAATAGTAGTAGGAGTAAATATAATAATAATAGCAATAGCAACGATAAAAAGAGCAACCAATCAACAAGAACAGCAAAAGTAGCAAGTGGATAAGAGTTAGGCTATCGTGGTTGCTCCGTTTAATGGGATATACGAAGGGCTCGAATACCATGAGCTTGTCCAGGTGGAATAAACGAAGCCGCAGCTTACCACGTTCAACGCCTTTGACCTAAGCCGATTTTCTATTGATGTATATAATACCTTATCTATGTATGATGTATTTAGTTTGTGTTTGTATCCGTGCTCTTGTATCTATGTTGATATATTTACAGGTAACATAATCTTTAGAAAATATTTTAAGTATTATTCAATGAACCGTTAAATACTCCGTTTACCATACTTAACGGGTTCAATAATTTTAACTTTAATACACACACACATATATACAATGAGTTATACGTGAGTATTCAAGAGTCTTATTATTGATTTTAATATATATCATCATTTTATATTTTATTATATACAAATTATATATTATTTATATTTTATTATTATACAAATTGGAAAATTATTATATCTGTTTTTATCAATGACCAAAGCATTAGTCGTCAAATTTTGTAACAAGTTTCTACGTTCAAGATGATATTAGATTTATTAATGTATTTTTTATTGACGTAATTTTTTCGTCTTCTTATTTTCGTTACCACGCACCTTAGGAAGGTTCGTTAATTGATAGCTGGGCGTGGTATGTACACCTGGTTTTCTGATCGATACCAAGAAAACTCCCACGTATTCTTCAAGTTTCAACTTCCGTTCTTCTTACTTTCTTCTCCTTTCATTTTTCCTATTTTCTTTTTAAACATTCATGTACATTTATTTATTCCTTTTTCCTTTTATTGTCAAATAAAACAAGATGGTATGAATAATTACTTTCTTTGAATAAAAATCGAAGAATTCGTATTTCCATTTTACATATATAACCCCTTTTCTTTAATAAATTTAAGTTTTTAATAAATACATAGAATATGTATGTTGCACGACCGTTGTCTGTTCGGTACTCTACGCTATTTATCCATAGCCGAAAGTCGTCGCCTCAGTTTGTTTGCTTGCTTGATGATGGTTAATGATTTTGGGAGATTCTACACTTTGCTTGATAATTAAATTTATTTATAACAATTCATATTACACAGAATTATAGATGCCGTAATGGCTAATATTCACACTTGCTACTTATGCTTGTTATAATATATATGTTTGCTTGCTTGTTTATTAGTCGATGGCTACGTGCACTGCGTGCGTTCTCACTGTTATTCTCGATATAATTCGCGTATAGAATTCTCTACTTATGTTTGATATGTAAGTGCTAATAATCCAAGAAAGAAACGGAAAAAAAGGAGAAAGCGGTGAAGGGAGGGGCTGGGGTTAAAGAAAAAAAAAACGAAATCAAAGGCGTTTGGATGGTTCTACTCGGTTCTTAAAATAAGACCGAAAATCCAATATAAAAGCAATATCTGAAGTGACACGGTGAACATCACGACGAAGTTCGTCTTTCGCCCTATCAACGGTATTCTTTCTCTCTCTCTTTCTTTTTCTCTTTTACATCATACATCTATAACACTCCTTTCTTTCGTTTAGGAGACTTCCAAGCGCCCTCGATTCGAAGAAGCAATTTTCTTATGGACGTCTGCAACACTTTGTCTTTTAGCTTTTACTTCTTACATACATACATACACACATACACATATATAAATATATGATTTTTTATATGTATTTAATGTACAGTAATACATTTACATGTGATATGATTTACGAGCTGTTTTCATACCGCATTAATAAGACCGTTAATTTTAATCTTTTTTTTTTTATTATACTTTTTTATATCTGCCAATTATTAAACACACACTTAGTGTATGTTAAATTTATTATTATTATTATTATTATTATTGTTTATAATTTTTCATATCTGTCGTAATTGATCGATAACACTAGATTTGTTTTATTTTTATATTTTTTTTGAAAATATTCCTTTTTGTAATTAATTTCTTTTATGTATTCGGTTCGTACAATTGTTTATTATTATTTTTTTGTTCTATAAACACATATTAGTCCGGTAATTTTTTTGTAATGCCATTCGCAAAATGCTGGCATTTTTCAATACTATTTGTAGAAATGATCTGGTCTATATAAAAATAATATTATATTTTTCAATGAAATTTTGAAAAATGTTATAAAACAAATTTGTCTTCGTATTAGTTGAATTTTAGAAAATGTTCGTACGTTTGAAAATAGTAGGAAGTTTGTGGTTTCTTCGTTTCCTCGTTGGCGAAAGTTTCGTAAAAAGACCACCTCGTGTTTTTAGTTTAACTCTCGACTACTTTCTTTCTTTCTGCTCTTTTCTCTTTTTTTTAGGATGAAATGGGGGAAATACTTTTTTCTTAACGGATCTTCGCTTTTCCATCATTCGCAGGAAGAGACTTCAACTTACGAGCTTATCCCAAGAGAATTTATCACCATAATTTCTTTTTTTCTCTTTACTCTCTCTCCTTTCATTCTTACTTTTTTCGATTTTGATTGAATTTTGTAAAAGTTATTACGTATCTCACTTATCGAGAGTGCGAAAAATCTACGTTGAACTTTTTCGATTAGTAACTTATAGAAATAATTCGTTGAAATATTAAATTTTGTCGACAACAAATTGTTTAGATTAGTTACAATTTTGTTAACTAATAAATTTAGTTATACGACTTCGTATGGGGGTTGACAATGTTGCAAGAATCATACTTTGAGAAGTCTTGTATTATACTATAGTGTGAACAATTGGACCGTTTATTTTGAAAGTGGTGTAAGTTCAATTTAAAAAAAAAAGAGATATGACGTAATTTATGCTTAATTTAGTGTAAACTTTTCTCTATTTCTAATTTACTTTATTTCAGTATAGCCAACTTGCATGCTTGCTTGCTTGCTTGCTTGCTTGCTTGCTTGCTTGCTTGCTTTTATCTTCTTTGGCTCGCGTCGCTGTCGCTTTGGTAACGAGATTTTATCCGACACGGGGTACGTGTCATTTACATATATCGCCTGAAGGCGGATTTTCTACAGCTTTTTCTATCTCCTCCTTTCTTTCTTTCTCTCTCTCTCTCTCTCTCTGACACATACACACACACACACACACACACACATATACATTTCCTTTCGGCGAATTCGAGGGTGCGCTACGATGGGTGTCGATTTACATTTACAAGCGAAACCTTCGACAAAAGAAATTTAACTGAACCAGAAAATATAAAAGAAAATAAAAAAGTATATATGCAATAACAAAACTCGACAGGATACCGAATAAATACCGAATAAATATTTGTATTATTAATCGTTGTTGTTGTTTGAAGTCATTGTTATCGATGCCTGCTTTTCTTTTTCATTTCCGAATGAAAAAGGATAAAAAAAGGAGACGTTCGTAGCAAGTATGAAAAATTGATCGATAAGGGATAAAGAACAAAGTGACGACTTACCGTGGCTGGACAAGACGAGCTGTCCCTGGAGAGACTACCGAGAGTCACCAACAAACGACGCGGAGCCCCCAAAACCGACTCTCGCCATCCCTCTGTAAAAGAATACAAAAATGTATACGAAACTTTAATATATTATTTTCTTTTCTCAAGTAAGAAAGAGATTAATAATATTTTCAATATAATAAATAACAATTTTTGACTGTAATATATTTTTCGTATATAACGCGCAACTTCATTATTTAATTCCCACCTCGTGTTACATTTTTTTTTCAAAATTATATGATCACTTTTCTAGATATAAGGAATGGTTTGTAAAAATAATTTTTATTTTTTTATAACTTAAACAGAATTCTAATAAATTTTGGCATCTGCTACTTCTACCAATACCAGTCATTTTGACTGGTCTGGTAGTTCTAGTGATAATAGATCATAGAAGATGGTTGAAAATATTATTTAATATTCTTCGAACTTGAAACTTAAAACTTTCAAGTAAAGTTAAATATCCACGATCGTAAAGAGTATAAATACGAGTAGGCGTGTAAGAAGAAGAAGAAGTAAGGTTACGACAGGCCACAGGGGAGTTTCATATTGCTGGATTAAGTGTTAAACTTCCATCTTCGACTTCTACCAACAACTATACCTATCCCTATCTCTCTTTCTGACACCCTCTCGATCGTTATCTTCTATCATTCTCACTTTCTCTAACCATTCGCGTCTTAAACCAAATAAGTTATGGGTGAGACTTTCATTAAACGGCTTGATGACGGATCGTTTTGTCTCTTTGGTATTAAACGACGTTTGCCTAAACCACTAATTTCTGTCCAATATTAAGGAACACTTTAATCCACGTTGTTATACAAGATTTTAATCTCATTTATAATATTAACAATTTATTATTATTATTATTATTTTTTTAATAATTCTATTTTAACGATTGACAAGATATTTAAATGACATTTGTATTTAAAATAATCTTCTTAATATTTAAATTATTTAATTAAATTATTTCAATTTAATACTAAAGTGGTATACTGTTAACAAATAATATTTAGAAAAATCATTTATAAAGGTATGCTATTAAAAATAATATTCACGAATGCCACTATAGTGGTCTACAATTCCTAAGATTTTAATAATGTGATTTATTCATATTTTTATATTATCAAGGAGAAAAACTTTTAAATGTTTTTCAAGATGTAATCGAAGAAAAGGACAAGAGATTAGGTGAATTTCGATAAAAAAGGATACATTTTTATGATATTGTTCCTTATTTTAAGTAACGAAACCTTAGATATAGTTATTTTTTAATTGTAAAAAGATAAAATACTAAAACACAAGAGGGAGGGGAGGACAAAAGAAAAAATAGATGAAAGCTTTTAGTCAGTAAATAATAGATAAAATATGAATAGGTATTGTTGAATAAGATTAATAAATGTGTTTGTGTGTGTCTGACTGATGAGTATAGGTGTATGTATGTGTTAGGAATAATAACGTTACAATACATCCCTGTGTAACAGACTCGTTGCGTGGCCACTAACCAACCTCCGAATTAATAAATCTCAATTACGTAAGTTAATATAGGAAGGGGTAATTTTGTCCCCTAGTCCTTTGTCAGGAATTCCGAAGGGTGAAGGTATCTCTATCGGTCATTGTTACAGAACCCTGTTAACGATAAGACTTGTAAATGAAGTTACATTGTTCTATCATTTTGTTGTTCTTCTTTTTTTAACAAACATTTTCTCATTTTATTAATATTTGAGATAATAATTAATAATATTTATTTTAATATCTTATATTTAATAATTAATTAATATATTCATTTTTTACATCTAGTTTACCATAAAAAAATATATGAAAACCATGAGAAAAAGTATAGTCTTATTGTTGATTAGAAAAAAAGATAAACGTGGTTACATTTGTTCTGATAAAACTGACATCTTTAGTATTACCAACACGTCGTGCACATATATCGAAAATTGCGAAAATGTATAATATATATATATATTTGTCTGTGTGTGTGTGCATCCTACTGAATACAGATGCGTGTCTTCTTTCTCTCGTTTGCGCGTCGAATTAAAGCGAAATAAATCATAAATATTAAACGAGGCTTTCAGTCGTAGGATTACAGGGGTCGTAGCCCTTCTGTACTCTTACTCACTCCTCCCCTCTCTGATCCCTCCATTTCTCCCGGAAATGATAGAGGAGACCTTCCTTCCTACCTCAGGGAGATTACCCAAAGAATTTCAATGACAATAGAACCTAACGGAGACATCTTTCCTACATTCCTTGTGTATATGATTATTGACCATTCTCTGAATTTTACTTTAATAGAATCAAACTGTTCCAACAACTTGTTCAACAAGTTGGATAATGTAAAAAATTATAAGGAAAAAATAAAAAAGAAATAAAAAATAAAACGAGAAGAAGTAGAAGAAGTTGTTGAATTTACACATTAAATACAAGGTTGCATGGTTGCATCGCTTTGTAATTGTTTTAATTAGGGAAAACAGTATTTAATATTGACGTTGCGAGGTTCTGGGTAACATGCAATACGAAACCCCTATGCGAAATAATTGATTATGCTGCATATGATGCGGTCTAATGACGATTACGTGCAATATGGTTTCGCGAGTAGCGATCTAACAAGCCGCAAAGTCTTAATTACGAAATCAGGACTTTCTAAACTCTTATTCTATGTCGAGTAGAATCATTCGAGCGAGACTTGAATAGAGAAGGGTTAATCTTCCTTTTCTAGTTCTCTCTCTCTCTCATTCTCTCTCTCTCATTCTCACTCTCTCATTCTCACTCTCTTTATACAAATACAAACATACATCTTAGGTATCGATACTCTCATTGGAACTAACTAATAAATAAAATAAAATGCAAATTAAATTCATTTCTTTATATTTTTTTCCATCTATTATATCATTGAAACTAACGAATTTGTTTGATGACATTTAGAATAAAATTAAATGAAATTCACTCATTTATATTTTTAACCATCGATACAACCATTGTCCTAATTTCTTATTCAGGTAGCATTATCGACAAAAAAAAAGAAAATAAAGAAAAATGTGGAAAGTTTGAAGCGATCGGTTAGCCCTCGTTTCAATTTATAACTTTTGTAATCTAATTTAAAAATAAGTTAGATCGTAAGTTAATGGTTAAACGAGATCAACTACTTTAGATCTTTTCAATAAGAACGATCTTTTAAATATCTAAATAAATTATCTGATATAAATTAATCTCACACTCTTTTCAAATGAAAAAAAAAGATTAAAGAATTTCTAACAAATGGGTAATCCATTTTGATGCTTTTCAAGGATAAAAATCGACCATATCCACCAATCTTTTCTTTTTTTTATATTCTTTTCTGGAAAAATTCGTACGTTGCAGCAGATTCGGTTGTAAGGGAAGAGGATAAAAAAAAGCAGAAAAGGGCGAGAAAAAAGGGCAAGAAAAAGGTAAAGGAAATAAGAAGAAGTAAAAGTAGAAGAAGTAGAAGAAGGAAGAAAAAGGTTCGATGGGTCGTTCGTAGAAAATCCTCATTCCAATCCCGAAGGAACGAAATGGCTTGATTAACTGACGACGCGTCGTTACTGCGGCCAAGGTTCTTCTTCGACTACTCTTTCTCCCTTGTACTTGGGAGTATTGCCCTATAGGGCTCGAACCAACTTCTTCTATACTCGTAGCAATGTTCGTGTTCGAGAGAGGGTGCCTCGAGGCAAAAAGAAAATGGAAAGGGGCGTACCAAGCAAGCTTTGCTCCTTTATTCGACTTTGCGCGATCACGTCCGCGGTTTTCTTTCCCTTTCTACCACCTAGCCCTTTTTTTTTTCTTTACGCCTGATAAAAAGGGCTTTGCGTTCCTTATTCCCTATAATTTTTTTTTTAATCTTTGCATTGAAAGGAAGAACGCATTTAATTTTTTAAAGAGAGAGAGAAAGAGATAAGTGTATTAAATTGATGATAGAAATTATTTGGATAAAAGTTAATGGAATTTTCGTTAATTATATAGAATTATTGGAAAAAATAATTATTTATTTATGTTAAATTATTCAACGATACAAGAATAGGTCAGCTGTTCAAAAACACAGTAATAATCCCATAACGCTACAAACCGTATGTTGTTACTAGCCTGAAATATTAATTAAAAGATGCCTTAATAATTTCCACTCCTTTTAGATAAATATTCTGTTAGATTTATACACGTATGTGCACGCACATGCGCTTAGAATAAGATCTTCTAAGAGTAGCGCATGTGTAACGAGAATAATATTCGAAATAAATAGAATTAATCCCCTATGTTAATCATGTAAACAACTTTCGAAAAAAAAACTTTAATAGCTTATTTCAAACTAGTCTAACAGTCGATTTCGAGGAGGAAGGTACGCAGAACTTATACTTATTACATTTAAATTATAATACACATTTTCTATGATAATTTAACAATTATTTAGCATATGTCTACTATTCTAATTCACCCTTCCTATATTTAAGAATATTCTAATACGTATACAATGGTTTAAACATTACATTATTTCTAACGTAATTCAAAATATAAAATCATTTCAATATCTTTTTATTTAATATGTTTTTCGATTTGAATTAAATCGTCATTGATATTTTAATTCTACTGGGGTTCACTCCCTGTTCTAATTTTGTCATTTTTTATTCATATTTTCCTCTGTTTTATCGATAATTATTTTAATGTTTCTTTTCAATGAGTTTCTTGTTATCCAGCGAAAGACTGCTTACCATAAACATTGTAATTGTAATTAGTTTCTTTTCATTTCATAATTTTAATATTATATTTTTAATCCATTCTCCTTGATTCCTTATATCTACCTTTTCTATAGAAACTAATAACATTACAATTTTAATAAATAAATTTTATATTTTTACAAATACTACACGAAAAATATAAGAATTTTTATACGAAATTTTTCTTTTCATTTTGTTTCAGAGAAGTATTAATTCTAATAAGTACGTATAGAAGAATTTTTAAATAATCGATTTCATAAAAATAAATCATTCATAAATGTACTTATTGATTATCTAAATATTAAAAAATAAAATAAAAATCAGTCATTAGAAATAGGCAAGAGCTGTTGAAAAGTAGGTCACTGGTAAGAAAAATAGGTCAACGATATAGAAGTAGGTCAACGATCCAAGAGTAGGTCAACGATCCAAGAGTAGGTCAGCTGTTCAAAAACACAGTAATAGTCCCATACGTACCCAATGTATTGAGAGAAAGATAGGCGAAGGTATACGTCCAAGTCAAATGAGCTCAACGTCGGTACTGTTTAAATCTCTCGGTTAATTCTAGGAAATTCGTTATATATGAAATTCACAAAAAAACATTCTTTAATTACCGGCTTAGTCGAGCGTTCAATCTTTTGTTTACGTTCGCCTCTCTCCGTCGCTCTTCGGGTGGTGTCGACAACTGAACATTGTCATTTCGTCGGTAGATTTATTGTTGACCTTCGTGTATGTTCGGTAAATGTCGTATGTATTCGTAACTATTTTTCATAATAATCGTTAGTCTTCTTCGAGCGTCGGAAGGAATAACAAGGATATTATTTAAAGTATATAATTTATTTCGCGTCGCGTGTGCGTGTGCGTGTGTGTGTGTGCGTGTGCGTGTATTTTTCCTATGCAAGTGATATGCATATGTGAACGAGTGTGTGTAGTACTGAAAAGTGATATATACATATATGGATACCTACACTTATGGATATAAGGACAAGGACTTCTAAACGTAAGCTGACCATAATTTTTAACTTTTTTAACATTTGATTATGACGTGGTAGGTTTTTTAGTGTTAAACATATTACATGAATAATTTTGAACTAAAAAAAATCTAATAGGTAATCGTAACGTCAAATTTTTGGAACCGTATTTTTTAATAACAATTATAATTATTTTTTAAATTATTCGTGGACGCGTTTTTTCATATTTTATTTTTCGTATTATATTTTTGTTTAAATATCATTCGTTTTATCTTTTTCTCTTCTATAAAATAGAGGCAATAAAATGCGTTATAAAGAAAATTTTCTTTATGGAGAGTAATATTTCTAACATATTCTTTATTTTTCTTTTTTTTTTCTTTCCTTTTTATGCTCGACTAAATTCTTTAAGTGTGGATATTTCGCAAGCATATGGGGGAAACGCTAATACCATTTTATGACCAGGCTGATAGCCGTAACGCAACATGGTGCCCCATAGTAAACCTCATCATCTTCGTGGTAGTTGAGAGAAAGGCAAAAAAGGGGTGGGTAGTTTAAGGGGATTGGGAGAGGGGAGGTGGAGGGGTAGGAAGGAAGAGAGAGAGAGAGGTCTTATGGGGGGATGTTTCATTGCAAGGAAGAGAGATAGATAGTATAAAAGTAACTCATACACCAGAATGATGGTGTTTGCTACGACTTTGTTGCTCTATGTGTGTTTGGCGAATCGTCTTACGTTATTCATAAGAAGGGAAAACTTTTGGAACCTCTTGGGCGTATCTACGATCACGTTTAAATCTTTTAGATGTTTCAAAGATAAAGAAAAAAAGGAAAAAAAGGAAATGAAAGTACTTTCATTTTTATCTTATAACAACATTTTTCATTGCCTTTTATTATATATTAAAGGAATGAAAATATATTACATCTGAATAAATCATATTTGAATCTTACATTTGCTTCTTCTTTTATTTATTCAAAATTAATTAATTTTATATATCATTGCTTTCAATATTTTTTTTTTACTTATATTAAAAATTAAAATACTAAAGTACATATAACTTTTGCTATAATAATAATATTAGTAATAATAATAATAATAATAATAAAAATAAATGAGAATAATTTTCCACAGTATTTTTCTTAGCATTCACCGATTTGATTATGCTAATAAGATTTATGTCTCATAATATTAATAATAATAATAATAATGAGTTAGTGTAATTAAGCGAGTATTTTGTTAGTAATAATTTAGTATGGTTCGTTTATTATTCTCGTAAGAATGAACTGAAGCATGTTAACAACGAGAAATTACTTGGACGCAAATCGTTCAGGAAGCGTCAAACGAGCGCACTTCCGGTTCGCGGGTTAAAGCGTTTCCTGTACCTTCGAGAGTCGTCAACCCTTTTTTGCACTACGAGTGAGTAGAAAGAGAAGCAGAGAATGGTGGAAGAGAAGGATAAGGAGGGGGTGAGGAAGAGGGAGCTTTACGAAGGGTAAAGGGCAACAATGCCACAAGCAAGCACTCGAATGTTAGTCTTTGTCTGAATATTTCTCTCTCTTTCTTTTTCTTTTTGCATCCCTTTTTATCTCTTTTCCTTTTTCTTGAAGGGTGCAGTCTATTCCAACCCTCGCAAACGTTCGCAATCTACGATTTCTCTACCTTTTCAGTTACCAACAACGTTCATATATTTTTATTATATTGTTGTGTATGTGTGTGCATGCATGCATGCATGCATGTATGTAGGTAATGTGTATTGCGTGTAAACATTGAACGAGTTTGTTAACGCTAGATTATTTTCATGAAACGTGTTGAAAAATACGAATACTCTGTTCGAGTTTCACCCGTGACCTCTTTTTCATAATATTCTGTTTAAAATTGAAATTTTATTTATTCGACAAAATAATGAATAAAATCTTTTTTTTTTTATTGTTTTTAATATTATATTTTAAATGTATTTTCGTTACAATGGTTCTTTATGATGAAGGAAAAATCGGATTATCAAGTTTCGTACATTTTTAATCATTTACGGATTATTTTATTGTTAAATTCAGATAAACAAATGAAAAATTTACATCATTATGCAATGTAATATGAATTTTATAAGATCTTTTAATATAGTTTTGTAATTGTCAGGGAAAACAATTTTTTCAAATTTAAAAAATTATTTACAATCGTTTTTATTATAAACAATATTGTTTCTATGCTTAAATAAATAAAGGATAATCTTTGCTTTAAAATAGTGTTGGTTTCATGTCTCTACGATTTTTCAATCCGGAGATATCAACTTCGAAAGATTTACATTCATAATTCGTATGAACGGCTGATCGTAGTAGTAGTAAGCGTACGTAAATTCTTGGAATTTATATAGGTCAAGATTTAAATTGAATGAATTTTATGTAGGTCACTGGGTCAACGTAACTTCGTTCCATTTATATAAGAAATATCTCAGGAACTAATACTCTTAGAAACTTGATTCATATATCATTTTAAAGGGTAGACATTCTTCTATTAGATTAACATATTGTTGATAATTAATTATTTGTTATAAACAATTTAATAAAAAATATATTCGCACGAACTAAATTCATCTTATTTCGACCAAAAAATTGAAAATTCAAATTGTACGATTGATATATAAAAATGGTATACAAATGAATAAATAATTAATTAATCAAATTATTCTGTTTACATCTAATAAACAATTCACGACTTTTATTCACGCGTGAATATCTCTGCTATTAAAAATCATAGAAACCTCAACCATACATTATTTTCAATCGCAAAATATTCTCTACATATTCAACATATTGTTAATAATAAATTAACAACAATTTGCTTAATAAACAATTTATTTATAAACAAATTCGTACTATGAAAATTTGTCTTTTTTCTTTCGAAAAAAATAAATCAGATCACGACCGACAAGGAGATAAATGAAATCCTCTAAATTAGTAAATAATTATTTAAAAAACATCATTGC
The DNA here is from genome assembly GCA_023678845.1 of Mischocyttarus mexicanus. Classification (NCBI taxonomy): domain Eukaryota; kingdom Metazoa; phylum Arthropoda; class Insecta; order Hymenoptera; family Vespidae; genus Mischocyttarus; species Mischocyttarus mexicanus. Next base: position 1,817,196 of record JACGTP010000023.1, on the reverse strand, counting down.
TTTTTCGTATTACACATTGATCGGATATTCATCATCTTACACACAAATTTTTGTTTATATTTCAATCCTCTACGATAGAAGATAAACAAAATTATATCCTACCTGAGTGAGAAAAAAAAAATAGTAAAAAAAAAGAAAAGAATGACGAAGCGTATAGAAAATACACTCGTAGGATGTGTGGGTGTCGTTTGAAGGGACGATTTCGTCGTTTCACCGAGTCATTTTTCCAAGACGATGTACCAATTTCTTTTCTCTTCTGTCTTTCACCCTAGCATGCTAGCCCAAAGACACGATCTCATTTTATCTTTTCGACCCCTTACACGATCCACGTTTGTTACAAGCTCTCTCCTTCCCACCGGTCCTTTTTCCAACCACCCCCAGACCACCCTCTTTACATCCCTTTCTTCATCATCTCTTTTCTTCTCAAACTCGACCACTATACCAACCACAGTAGTATAGTCATCGTCACCACGGTAGGACTACTACTCTTCTTCTATTCCTCTTGTTCATCCCTCTACTGTCTTCTTACACCCTTCTGGGTCCTTCTCACCCTTATGATTGTTAGAGGGGTGGCTATTCTGTACTCTAAGTCCGACCAAAGATAGATAGAGCACGTGAATTCAAGAAGATACTTATACGTCTACATCTTATAGTCTTTCTATTCTTCTTATATCGTATTCTCTTTGTTTTTTTCTCTCTTCTTTCAATATAATCATCGTAGATTTTCTCACCGAATGCATTTTCGAACAATTAAAATATTCTAAACGACAATCTATGAACGATTATTTATTTTCCTCATTTTAATTTATTATATTTGTATATACCTTTAGAAATAAAAAAAATATTACACGTATATATTTTTTAACCTTTTTATAGAAATTTTTATTTCAAATCCAATCTAAGTTTAAAACACTAAAATATAATACAATTTTATTTCACTAAACAATTAATAAAACTCTTAATTTTATTTTTTTCTCTTCTATTTTAATATCTATTTCAATTATTTATTTATTTTTTCTTCATTTATTTCTAGAAGACAAATGATAGGATCCTAGACAATTCGGTTTACCTATATATATATCCCATATCTTTTTCTTATTCTTATTTTAACTCGTACCACCCTCTGTCACACTTTTGCTATCATCATACGATCCCTTATTTTTTTCTCACCCTTATCAAAGTAGTATGGACAGAAAAGTGCGGTCTTTCCTACTTCCCCCCTCTTATTCCACTTCCCCTTTTTCCTCGTATCTCTAGGCCATAAGAGTTATACAAGGTATTAACGCGAAAACAGATGTAGGCGTGGAAAGGAACCAGTTTCTAGGCCTTGCTTGCTCACCCTTCTTGTGTTGCGACAATTTGTCACGCCAAGTCGAGCACCCGTTTTCAGAGCACACTCACACATATACACACACACACATATATATATATATATATATATGTATGTATATGACACATATAAGCTTGTATTTGATAAATCATGCGATAGACGAACGAACATTATCGATGTTTATATACGTGTATATATATAATTTCATACCTTTCAACATTTCAAATCTATCTTTCTTCGATAAATCGATATATCCTAATGGACATGGATGGGAGGTATACCTCTTAGATAGGGTTTGATAACTATTAAGCGAAAAATATGAGAAGGGTGGCAAATACTATTGTCAGGGTGTTTTTTCCCTTCTCCGCATTACCGGAATTTGTCTTTGGAAAATATTACGTGACAAATGTTCCATACGATTTTTCTTTATTTCTTTTGTATTTTTCTTTTATCGTTTTTGTAAAATGAATCTGTCTTCTTTCTACAGTTGTTATAATATTCCTTTATCAATTAATTTTTGTAGCTCTTTTTTAATCTATCTCCATTTTCTATCTATATTTCTATATTACGCAATTTGATAATCAATGACAACAAGTTCAGAAGAATGTTATTATTTAAAATATTAATTAATTAATATTATTTAAAATAATTGTCTATATTTATTTGACGTTTATACGATAAATACAATTTTTTAACTCGCGTGTTAGAATTTATTCTCATCTTCTAGTCGGATGAATAATTTATTTTTTAATTTTCTATTTTTCAAGATAATAATATAATTAGATTTGAAAGTTTAAAAGGAAATTCGGTTTAGCGGATCAATTTTCTTAGTACATTGTTAGATAATTTCAGTCATTTTATGGTAGAGTAAAATTTTGAGATAAGATTTTGAGATAAGAATTTAATGGGGGATAAAGGAGTCCGGTCTGAAGATTAAACGAGCCGACAAATCAGATTCACAAGATGCCGGACATTGCAACGGTACGACATCACGCCGGAGGTGGTCCAGGAAGAAGCTTACACAACTCGATTAGATCCTAACGCCTGCCCTTCTTCTTCTTTCCTCCTCTCTCTCTCTCTCTCTCTCTCTCTCTTTCTTCCTATTCCTATTTCTCCCTTTTCGTATTCCTTATCAGCCAGCTGGCTGATTTCGACCCTTCGAGATTGGCCAGGCACGATTAATTGACGACCATTCTCTCCTTCTCCTCCTACCAGAAACTAGCCTTCTTTACTTTTTCGCGTGAACTCGAATCGACAGAATTGACTAAATTCACAAACCATGAAGAATTTTTCTTTCCTTAACTTTTAACATTTCGTTAACCCTCGTAAAAAGAAGAAGAGATAAAAAAAAAAGAAAGAAAGAAGAGAAAAAAGAAAAGGTTATAGGGGTTGGTAGTATAGTGAGGAATAAAAAGGAAAAAAAGGCTAGCAAGACGAGAAGGGTATACTTGGTAGGTAGAAGAAAAAAAAAAAGAAAAACACATCGATTGAACATGGGGTGTGTGTGTGTGTGCGTGTAGATCGATGAGCCATATAATCGGATTTTCGGATTAACGCCACTTTTACTGTGAGAAGATATCAGATATGTATATTTAGATAAAAAGTTAGTTATTTCTCTAGTGTCAATTAATTGAAGAATTTTGCTTACATTAAAAATGAATTATTTTAATTTCGTGCATTTAAGACTCCCATATTTGACAATTTTTCTTTTATATTTCGAATACACTACTCCCAAGTCACAATTATCTATTTTTTTATAAATAAAATATTAAGGAATGAAATAAAAGAAAAGGATTTTAGATATTCCATCGCAGGACAGAATTAAATATAAGATACTTCCAATAAGTGTCAAATCGTTCCAATATTCGACTTTGTTCCAGTGTCTTTTACCTTAATGTTTATTATAAAAAGAAAATAATTATTCGTATATTGATATAGATATTTCCTTTGATCTTTAGAAAGAAAAACTGACAATTTATTTCTTTTTTTTTCTTCAGTATTTGTTATGTCAAGCACATAGTAATGAGAATGTCAAGGGTGTCCTCGAAAATGGTTGTTAATCATTCAGATAAAGAATAACGTTAGCGTATCGAAACTTTAGATCAGATTGCATGTTAGATCGATATCGTAATGTAAAATGAAAGTAAGAGTGAGATAGATAAAGGATAGAAAGAGAGAGAGAGAGAGAAAGAGTGAGTAGTATTATCGTGTATTGTGTACTAGGGAGTTTCCAGGACACCCAGTCGAAAGGGACACCCCCCAACCATTCGTTCCCCCTGTATAAACGTCCCTACCCTCTTTTAGCTGCACCCTAATATAAATATTATTACATTTTGATGGGTTTAGGTTGACACTGGAACCCGCGGATAGTTCATTTTTTATCCATCTTTTTCTTTCTCTTTCCATCTCCCTTCTCCTCTTCCTTCTTTCTCTTCTGTCATATTCCACTCCCACACCTCCCTGTCCCCTTCATGTTCCCTTTCCCCTCTCCCTTCTCATTTCTATTCTCTTTTTCATTAAACACGAATTCCTAACGACGCGTGCCATCACGACGAACAAACTTTTCAAAGGTTTTTAAACCCTTCCAATCCTTTTATTCATTTTCATTCATTTTCAATGATATTTTTTGATGGAAAGAAGGAATGTTCTTGAGATTAGGTTAAATCATTCTTGTATATTTGTATACTAATATCTTGTGTTAAGTTTAACAATATATAAATATAATTAACGTTCAAAATAAAAATTACTAATTCTGTTTTATTTCTTGTCATTATTTATAAACAAAATTGGATTAATATGAAATATATTTGAAGTAATGTTTGTTATTTCAAAATAGAAATTAAATGATATTTGCAATTGAGTAATTATGAAAGTGGTGTAAGTCCATTTGCAGCCTGGAAATATATGTTATTTTAGTTAAATTTGCCTAAAAGAAATAGAAAAGTATATAATCAAATGACATATTGATAAATTATTACAAACATTCCCAGACTTCATATAATTACCCTATATTTTTTAATTGTCAGATTTGCTAAGATTTAATTTTCTCGAAATGAAAGACAATGGACTTGCACCACTTTCAAAATAAACGCTCCATATAATAATAAGGAAATGATTATTTATAGACGTGATATTCTTCGGTAACAATGACATCTTTAATAACCAATTCAACAACATTACAGTGTCATAAGTTTCAATTATTACATACGCAATTCGATACTTGGCTTGTAGTATTTTTTTTCCCCCTTTTTTCATTTAATCTTCTTTTTTTTTTTCAAGTTTTTCTCTTTCCTTTTTTTTCCTTTTTTTTTTTCCTTAAATATACATACATACATGTCTCTGTCGCAAGTGTTTTTTTATCTATACGTGTATATATATATCCTGTATGTGTATATATATATGTGTGTGTGTGTGTGTGTGTGTAAGTTTAATGAATCTCTCTCGTGTGTTTACTTTTTCATTTATATCTCTTTTCTTTCAGCATAAATGCGTATGTGTGAATGTGTGTTTAGTATATTCGATAGTTTTTTATTATAGTGTTTCTTTTTATTATTTATTTGCGTGGGCGTTTGTCCTTCGAATGTTTTTTTTTTTAGCATTGTAAGAGAGAGTTTAATTACGAACGAGTGTTTATTTAATTTTTTTACTTATCTTTCTTTTTTTTTTTCTTTTTTTTTATTATTATTCTTCTATTTTGTCTATTTCACTTATAATCGTTATTTATTGCAATTTCTTTATTGACACTCATTTGTAAGATATTTAAAACTCAAAAAATTTCGTTCATTTGAGAAACACACATCCTCTCACATTTGAAGATTTCGTTAAAGAAAATATTCGCACTCGTGTTATAGATTTTCTTTTTATATTATTTAATAATAACCTGTGTGCATACAATATATATATGTGTGTGTTTGTATGTGTGTGTGTGTATATATATATATACATACCACACATGTATCGTTTCTCTTATTACGGAATACATATATAATATATACGCAAGTTTTCGTTAGATTAATACCAAATTCTCTTCATTTATTTATATTTTTATTTATTTATTATCGTTTAACTCTAACATTTGTTCTTTTAAATAAAACTTCGTAATAACGTATCGAAGATGAAATATTATATTTCTAAATTATATTCGGTTTATATAACTTTTTAATCCTTCCCCTCTTTGCGGACGAATTTTATAACAAACGATTTGTTAACAACAAACTGGAAAGCATCAAATTATTATAGTAAAGAAAAAATCTATATTATATATATATATATAATTAAATAAATTAATATTAACTATATATTTAATAACAAGTTTTAAACATTCTCTATGTAAAATTTAAATGTGAACAAGCCTGTTGAAAATTAAAAATAATAATAAAAAGAAAAATAATTAATAATTATCATGCACCTTGGTTCGATTATATATATATATATATAATTTTTTTTTATTTTCTTTTTAATTTTTCCACGAATCTCGTGAAAATATTAGACAATTGAAAACCTATATTTATATTTATATAATACACAAGAGAGTAGGCAAAGTGTTGTATTTGATACGAGAGATTCGTCTTTTTTCTTTTTTTTTCCATTTTTCTTTTCTTTTATTTTATTTTATTTTATTTTATTTTAGTTTAGTTTAGTTTAGTTTAGTTTAGTTTAGTTTAGTTTAGTTTATTTCATCTCGTAATAATCTTGTATTTTTTTCAATCCATTCGTGTCTCTCTTTAGCAATAATCTCATCCACACTCACTCACGTTTACGATATTACGTGTCTCGATATAATTTTTTATTATAGTGTATATATATATATGTTGTTTATGTATATTATATTTACAAGAGATAAAAGGAGAAGTTATTGAGATAACTTCGTATTGATAATAATAATAATAATAATAATGTTAATAATAATAATAATTATATTATACGATATGCATCATTTTGTTCGATTTTCAAAAGCTCGTCTGTTCATATTTTATTTTATTTTATTTTATATTTATTATTACTTAAACAAACTTTGTTTATTGTACTAACAAAGAAATGGAAAAGAAAAATTGAAAAAATCGTATACTTTCAACTCATGATAATCGTAACACGATGTATTAATAAATTCGATAAATATCGTTTGTAAGATTAGATTTTCTTTTTTTTTTCAATAAATAAAATATGATAATCAATAATATAAGTTTTACAAAATATCGGAATATAAAGAATAATTTTATAAATTTTATAAACGAATTTTTTTACGAATTTTATAAACTAATATATGTGATATGATATATGATATATATATATATATATATATGTTATATATATGTCTCTTTTTTTTCATCCTAATTAATTAATAATTAATATTAATTTATATTATTTATTATTTACCTAATATTAAAGCCTTAATATACATATATAGATCTCTCTTCCCCTTTATTTCTCTTTCTTCGATATTACTTAACTAATGATATGGTATTTCAATTCAGCAACGATAACGTTTTAAATAAACAATTAGGTATTAAAAACTGAAAAAGTTGCCTAAAATCTTGGCAATCCGTTAAAGAAGGTCCTTGCTGAGTGGAAGCCTTCAATACTCGGATATCATCCTTCTCTCTTTTTTTTATTTCATTCATACTTGTTTAGAAGTAATCACTATCATTCTTTCTATTTCTCTTTCTCTCTCTTTCTCGCGTTCTTTCGTTCATTCTCACTTATTATCCTTCATATTCTAATCAATTATACTTGTTTTTTCCTCGATTTAATACGATTCTTAGCACCAACTTTATTTTCTTTGCTTCAAACAATTTTTCTTCTTTTGTTTTTTTATTTCATTTTTTTAATCATTATTATTATTATTATTATTATTATTATTATTATTATTGTTAATTTCTTTGTTAGCATCTTTCTTCATAGTTCATAATTTGGTTCCTTGGTGATCGTAGAATAGTATTAATGATTATGATTATGATTATGATAATTATGATGATTATGATAGCGGTGATGATGGTGGTAGCATTATTGTTGTTGTTGTTGTTGTTGTTGTTGTTATAATAATGGTTTGGTTAATGATTAAAATAACACTCACAGGAACGTTAATCTCACGCTTCTCGTATTTTCTACGTGAATTTTGTTATTTTTTATAATTGATTTTTTTTCAATGGTGTAAACGTAATGGTGATATTAATTTTTTCTTTATTCTTATCTTTCCCTTTTGTTTTGTTTTTTTTTTCTTTTTTGAATCTGGTATATGCATATCTCGTAATTTATTTTTGTTAATATTTTTTTTCTTCTTTTTCTTTTTTTTTTTCGATGGGCGATTGGGATTGGGGTACATATATTTTTATGTTTTTATTTATTGTTGTTGTTGCACAGATGTGAATTAAAGTATTATTATTATTATTTTTTTTTTTTATTATTATTATTTTTATATATTCAAATTTAAATATTAATATTTAGATTAATCGATTAGAGATATATAAGCAGAAATTTTTATACGATTTTCACTTCGATGAGTTAGTTTGATCAGAACTTTGTTTGTTTTATTCTTTGAAAAAACACCTAATCGTTGGAATATATTTATTTTTTTAAATCGAGTTTGAGAGATTCGTTGTGTCTCTGTGTATGTGTGTGTGTGTGTGTATTTGTCTCATCATTTTCTTCGTAGATGATTTATCTTCAATTATGCTAATTACTGTTTGAGAGATTCGTTGTGTATGTGTATATGTATATGTATATGTATATGTGTGTATATGTCTATCTGTTTCTATGTTATAGCATTTTTTTTCTTCTTTTATATCGAGGAAAAGAATTAATTATATGAAGCATTGAAAATTAAAAAGAAAAATAATTTTGCTTCGAGTATACCAATGGGGTTGAATCGATTGTAAAATGAAGAGTCTCGTCCCATCATTTTCTTCTTCTTCTTCTTCTTATTCTTCTTTTTATTCTTCTTTGTTTGTTTATAATTGGAAGCCTATCTTTCGAAGACTAATCTCAAAAACTCGATGTCGATTAGGACTAATCGACATAATCCAGAATATATTTGATCTCTCGTGTATTTTGAAAATTTTCCTCCTCCTCCTCCTCCTATTGCTGTTACTGTTGTTGCTGTTGTAGCTGTTGTTGTTACTTTTTGGATGATTAAAACAATCCTTGCCTAAACGGATTGCTATCACTCGACGGTCTTTGTTGTTCAACAACGTCAGGTGGAGCTCTTCTAAATGGATTAACATCCATTTGAGATCCCCGTTGTTCCTGTGCATCCTGTTGCATATAAGGTTGTTGTTGTTGTTGTTGTTGCAACGGTGGTTGGGATTGTTGCATCGGTTGCTGCGGTTGCGGTTGAACATAACCAACTGGTTGAGCATAATTTAATGATCCTTGCGATTGTTGTTGTTTTTGTCCATAAATATTTGATTGTTGTTGTTGTTCATAACCACTGGTTTGATTATACCCCGATACAGGAACGTTTTGACCGTACCCCACACTCTGATCGTATCCGGTATTTTGCATACTCTGATAATTCGGATCGTAGGTTTGATCGAGGTTAGTTTCCATACGAGTTTGATTCAAATGATTACCAAGTTCACCGGATATAGGTCTTTGTTCTTGAAGAACGTAAGTTTGGTATTCCTTGTCAGGTGGATCTTGCATCAGAACATTAGCCTCATCTTGCAATGGTTTGAAATCGTAGATATGTCTCAGGTAATATAGGACAGGTGCGTAAAGTAAATTGGAAAATGCTATTCCAATATTGAGAGCGGTAAAACCTATAGCTTCTACAACGCCACCAGCTATTATCGGACCTACCGCATAAGCAACGCTGTAAGAAATATCCGCAATGGCATAAATGCTACCGTAAACCGACACGTATCTAACATCCACGAGATATCCAAGTGTAGGCAACAACGCGGTATCGATCAAAGCAATCCCAAAACAAATTCCACAAATGGGTATCATAAGGGCCTTATACGAGGTCGAGAACGGTATGATGAAACAGCATAGACCTTCGAGTGCTAGACCACCAGCTGCCATTAACCAAGTATGTTGCGGATACTGTTTAGCCATTTTAACGGTTACCACGACACCGATAACGTGTGGAAAGAACGCTGGTAACCAAATCATACCCATTTTCCAATAATCGTGAGTTATGTTGTGGTCTTCCATCCAAAGCGATATCGTTGGTTCCAAGAATGCCAATGCAACGTTTGACATCATCAATGCACCGGCACAAACGGCGATGCAAGGATCCATCAATAATCGCCAAATAGGTATGGTTGGTCCTTGTTCGCGATTTCTATCCTTCATTTGTTCCTTGAACGGTTTCATCACCAACAACAACATGAAACCATCTGCCAAACTTACGAAGGCCAATATCAAAAATGGCATTTCCTTACCGGCGAATTGATACAATGCACCACCGAAGGGTGGTGCTACCAAACATCCAAAACTAATAAATGCCAGTGCTATTCCGAGTGCCTTGGAACGTTCGGCTTCTTCCGTAAATCTATCGGCTATCATCGCCAAACCAGATGTATCCGCAAAAGCAGAACCGACTCCTTGCAAACTTCTAGCGAAAAACAATACACTGTAGCTCCTGCCGCAAGCGAATACAGCAGTTGACAAAAACATTATGCACAATCCTATCATCATTGGTATGTCGTAACCGATTTTATCTATCAATGCGCCCGAAAACGGATTAACCATTAATTGAACAATGGCTTTAGACGCGAACAACACTCCCGTTGCCGAATCCTGTCCGTGATGTACGGGAATACCGGTTTCGTTGTTTTCTTCGCTCTCATCCCCAAACGTACCGACGTATTTCAAATAATGGGGTATTATCGGTACTATCACCATATACAACATGTTATCCAACAACAATGCCACAGATACGATCACCAATACCAATTTACGTTGAGATTTAGGTTCTTGCAACTTCGTCCATACTATCTCTTTCAATTCCCCAACTTCCATGTTGATTATCGGTATTGTCGTCATCGTTATTCCTTTTTCTTTTTATTTTTTCTTGCAAATCCAAATTAGTATTTTAAAACTATAATCGCCCACTCGTCGTTGTTCTTGTTGTTGTTCTTGTTGTCGTGCTGATACTTGGTGGTGGTAGTTGTGATAATTGTTGTGGTGATTGTGGCGGTGGGTTGTAGTAGTAGTGCATATGCTCGAAATTATTATTTCTTGAACTAACGAGAAGAACTAATCCCTATCAGCATGTAAGAAGAAGAAGAAGAAGAAGAAGAAGACCTTGTTTGCTTGCTTTGCGAGCGAGGAGATCGTCGCGATTGGGTCGATGCGCATCAGGCCGGGCCGGGGGTAACCTACAACAGATCACCGAGTTGATACGATTAAATACCGCGAAATTCTGACATATATATATACACACACACACATACATATATATATATAAATATATGTGTGGATATGCGTGTACATAAGATACGTTCTAACATACACATGTATCTGCATCATCTATAAATGCATACACTTTTCAATTCAATTATTTTCTATAATATATTTTTCTTTTCCAACATCACATATATATATAACTTTGATAAATTTTCTTTTTATCTTTCCTCTTGTTGAATATTTTAATTTTTTATTTTAAATTATACTTATCGAGAGGTTCCATTTTAATAATAATTAAGCCTCAGCACAATCGATGCTCGATTTATGATAATTATTAGTTTAAAATTGAAAACAGAAAGAAAAGAACAACAATAAGGTGCCCTGACCCGGCCTGGTCAGCGCATTTAAACTATCCCTCTCTCTCTCTCTCTCTCTCTTTTTTATTTATTTTATTTTATTTTATTATCCGACCCGACCATATGCGAGATCCTCGTCATCGTAATAAGAAGACACGAAAGAATTATCGAAGCAAAGCTTTCTGGCTGATTTACGCACGCACCTCAACCAATGGTTAGGTTCATAGTAACAGTTAACACAATACCCCCTCCTCCTTCAACCCCCTTCCCCACGACATGGCATCGCTCTGCGAAACTGCGATCAAGTCTCTCTTTCTCTCTCGCGTGCACACACACACATAACACACACAACACACACGCACACATTGTCTGGGTATCAGGTATCGTGTTACCGGAGATAAAAACACAGGAGTGAACCTGAACTGAAAACGGGGTCGACATCGTGTGGCTTTGTTAGAAGGGTCTGTATCCACTGTTAATTACTCTCGACCAATACTACCCCCCCTCTTTCTCCACCTCCTACCTCCAACTCCTCCCCTCTCTTTTTTTCCTTCGCTTTCTTTGTTTTTTTTTTAAAGGAAAGAAAATCAATTTGACCAAACTTAAGATATTTTCTTGTGAGAAATATAATCCATAATTGTGAGAAAGTATTTAATCCTGATGAATAATTGAATTCATTACCAATACAAGGTAGATTTTAATACGCACGTGATATTATTAAATCCTAGTTTTACATTAAACAGGTGTAAAATGATAATATTTTTCTATCTCATAAAGAAATCATCGGGAAAGATTGAAATTTGTATAGGAAACATTTGGTGCTATAATATCGTTGGATGAAATACTAATTAACCTAAACAGTTATCTATATCGTATGCCTTTACCTACCTAACGGAATATTTATTGAGTGTGTAACTATAACCCGAAAGTGGGACATTTAGGATACGTAATATTTCGATTAGGTATAACATATAACTCGAGGAAATGAGAACACGGAACGCGAACGTAATACTTGCTAATAAAATTCGACAGAGAAAATTATATGAAAGTTTGAAAAATACTTTGAATAAGATTGAAAAAACTTTTAATAAAAAAACATTTGAAATAGGTGGTTTTATTTTAATCTTCTTATCGATAATCAGGTAACTTATATCCATTATAATTGCTTTAGGTAAAGCAACTGTTATTGTTAAGTTTTTAGATTAATCGAGTAATAATTTATTAATTAATAATTAGATGCACACACATAAACGACATAAGAGAATAAATCATCGTGGTTGAGTGAAACTATGCATTAGGAGATTAGGCCAATTGGTACGAGACAATTGAAGGTGTGCTCGTTATCCGAAAGCCAATGAAGTAATTTGCGTCACCGACCGATATCGCCACATATATTTTACACATTTGCACCCCGCCAACCCCCTCGATAATCAGTGACGGTGAAACTCAAAGAGCCCGAGCTAATCGTTAAGGGATTGATTAACAATTCACCTACCCCTTATCACTTGCCTAGACAATTTTCTCACATTTAATAAACAAATAATGTACGTATCCGATTATTATCCCGAATAAATTCATTTTTTCTTATTTGAATATTTGATTATATCAAAATCATATTTGATGACTATTTAATCCTTGGTAAATGTTTGGTGTATGCAGGATTGGTTAAAAAAAACAAGGTCTATAAGTAAAATTTCTTTTAACAAATAATCTCGTCTCTTTTGGGGGAGTGTAGGATTATATATAGACAATATCGATCGGTAAAGTAGATCAGGTTAATAATCAATGGAATTATTGTTCGCGGTGACCCTCGTTTTATTAATTACGAAGGATAACTGTAACGATAAAGGGGTTAATCTTGAAACCCCTTTTGCAATGTGTTAGGAAGGAAGGAAGGAAGGAAGGGATGAATAGATGAGAAAATAAATAGTTACTAGGACTTACCAGAATTGTTAGCAAATCTTTGCCTGAGGGAATTGGCGAGTCGTTGGGGACCCGCCAAGGTTGGAAGTCCGGCGAACAGACCGCTCAAAGTCGCGGCTACGTCCGGTCGGTTTTCCTCCGTCGAGTCATTCACGGAGGACGACTCCTTGGATCCTCGCGTACCCGGGCCCTCCACCTTTTCAGTCGAATCGACAACCGAGGCTTTCAGAGTAAACAAATTAATAATATTAATAATTGTTTCTCGTCTTACATTATTTTCTGTCTTTTATATTCTAACCCAATCTATTAATTTGTATTTTTTATTAAGGTAAATGTTGCAATAATTGTCTGATAATTTAATTCATTAATTTTAATTCACGTTCAATCTACACTTCATATATTGTATATATTTGACCGTCTTAACGTTAGCTATCGCAAAATGGTAGAAGAAAATAGGTCATCCAATTTAAGAAGAGAAAAAAAAGAAAAATGACCTTGAAATCTTTTATAAGTTTGCACCTACGCTAAGGTAACGAGCATCGCGCAATATGGCCACCTCTATGCTATGCAAGTTCCGTGTCAAATATATTTTTCCTATTATTACATACGACAGATATATTCAAGGTGTAACTGAGATATTACCCCACCCTATATACATATATATATATATATATATATATATATATACGCGTATTAGAATATAATAGAATATAAATTTATCTAGAAAATGAAAACCTTTCGTAAAACACTACATTAAATCCAGAATAAAAAAAGGAAGAAAGTTACCTTGCAATTACAAACAAGAAAAAAAACAGAGTAAAAAGAGGAGGATGTAGATTTACGCGTATATCATCCTTCTGATATAAAAAGATAAAAGTAACAGAATAAAAAAAAGACAATTTTCACAAAAATATTCCAACAACTTATAATAGCAAATTCTAATCGATGATAATGTTGAAGGTATATTAGAAAATGACGTGTGTATATAAATATATATGTATATGTATATGTATATGTATAAAATGGTTTAAAAAAAAAAATAACTTACTAATACCGAAGGGCTCCCGATGACAGGGGCGTCTCGGCGTGTCTCTCCGTCGGGGTGGCTTTTCAACGTCTGTCCTCGAGGTTCTCCCCGCCACCGGGCGATGCGGTTACCCTCTTTCCGTTTCCCAACCCTCTCTCCTATCCTCCAGTTCCCGTTAGCTTAAGGCTGGGGGCAAATGTACGAGCCTGAGCGGAAGAGTTTCAACCCAAAGCGCAGTCGCTGAACAGACTCGGAGGATTCTGGGATTGGCGCTACCATAACCCTGTCTCAGCCCCTAACTCACACACACACACATACGATCTTCTGAGTATTTTCTAACCACCACTAGCAACCATTTACTACTCCCACCACCCATGCTTGCGATCGACATGAGAATTATTCTTCCTCTTATACTATGCAATCGTTCTCGTTCATTCGTTCGTTCGTTCGTTCGTTCGCTCGTTCGTTCGTTCGCTCGTGTCTCTCGAAATAGGGGAAAGCAAAAAAAGCGGGGATTGAGGAGAAAACTAGTGTGAGCAGGGGTTGGAGGGGTCAGAGAGAAACAAGGTGTTCCTCGGAATAGGGGAAAGCAAAACCGGGGATTGAGGGGAAAACTAGTAAGAGGGGGTTTAGAGAGAAACAAGGATACGAAAGGAGTGAAAGAGGAGGGAGGTGATATGCTGATAAGGGTTAGAAAGAAACAAGGATATGTAGAGGGGATGATAACGGCGACACCTAGTGGCGCCAGGTCGATATGGGTTTTACCTGTATCACCACACTCCACCATCCCCCCCACGCCGACTAGCAACGCCTTGTTCTTTCTTCTCGCACACATAGATAATAAACATATACAGAGTTATGTTAGTTGATATCGTATCACTATGTGTGTATCGATATCTCACTCTTTCTTTACTGGATTCTAACAGAATGAGTTACCCGTGGCGGTCAGTGGCTCCTTTTTGGACATTCCCCCCTTTTCAGTTATTTACCATAATCTTTGGGGGTCCTTTTTTTTAGGGTTTTATTTCGTTATTTCTTTCCAGAAAGAGAGAGAGGATATACATTGAAGATATATCCTCTTACATAGTCATTTTTAGTAATGTTGAGAAAATTTGTGATACAGTTCATGATGATTATGTATGCGTGTATACGTGTGTATGCATGCAGGTGTATTCGAATTATTTTTTATAGAAGGTCGTAGGAGTTTTAAATATGGTTGAGATTCGTCGTGATCAAACTCGAATGATTGTGGGTGGTACTAGCCATTTTTGAATGTGTGTGTGTGTGTGTGCAGGTGTATTCGAATTATTTTTTATGGAAGGTTGTAGGAGTTTTAAAGGTAGGTTGAGAATTGTCGTGATCAGATCTTGATGGTGGTAGTAGCAGGTGGTAGTAGTAGGTGGTAGTGGTGGTGATAGTAGTGGTGGTGATGGAGGTGAACAGTCAGGGTGATCGAAATTACGTAACAGGACTCGTGATACTAAAACGAAATTGACGAAATCAATCGAATAAACTAATTTGAGTCGTATTTTTCTGTATATTTTGGAAATCTAGTTACTTTTTTTCCGATGGGATCGGTTAGATGATATTTTTTATATATCTTTTTTTATTATATGTTTATATTTATATTATATTTTATCTTTCTTCCCTTTTTTCTTCGTTTTAGTTAAGAAGCTTTGGCAAAGATTGGGAAAGTAGATTGAAAGAAACAAGATATTAAATATATATATATATATTGAATTTATTTTCTGAAACAAATAAAATGAAATAAAAATAAAAATAAAAATCTTATTGGAACACAGGATGGATTAAATGAAAAATGTATGCTTCGTTTTCTCTCTCTCTTTCTTTCTAAAAGTTGAACGTTCCTTTAACGGATCAATATTTCGTCCAATATTTTCTACTCAAGTTTAGAACAATTAATTTTACTCAAACTTGTTCCAAAGATAAAAAGAATTTTTTACTCTAAAATATTATCTAAATTAGATAGAAAAACATAAAAAAGGTAAAAAATAATTACAATAAGCACGAAGATAAAAGTTCTTACGTTAAAAAGATAAAAAGAAAGAAAAATATTATTTAAATATGCAAGTAAAGAAGAAGGAAAAATAGAACGTTGAAATTTCCAGGAATAGGAAGGAAGAAAGAAAGCTCGATAACCTAAGCGAACTTTCATTGAAGTCTTTTCACGAGGGATAGAAAAGAAACGAGATTACTTTCGTATACGAAACGTTTAATATTATTTTCTAATTTTATTCTCCTACAAATTTTCACTGAAATAAAAAAAAAAACAAATTCGTATGAAAATTCGTATAAACAAAATCGTGTAAAATTTTAAACATTTAAAATTATTAATCATAAATATTGCATGATTTCTAGAATCAATCTAATCGAATTTGAATCTTCTTGAGTTGTTTATCTCCTCGAAACTTTAAACGTAGAGTCGTGAATTTTCAAATCGAATAAATTACAGATTCATCTAAGAGTGTGTCATTAATTCTGTGTATTTATTTGTGCATCTGTGTATAGATAAGAGTATGTGCTTATTTAGATAAATCGCGATGAAAGGAGGAAGATATTCTAAAGTAAAAGATAATATTCTTGAAAATGTATATTACAAGAAATCTCATTTGTTTATCTTTTAATGTTACGAACAAGTTGCCATGCCATACATTTTTCCTTTTTATTTTTTCATAAGTTCTTTTTTTTCCACCCTCCTCCTCTCTCTCTCTCTCATCTTTCCGGGTTATTTTTTCTTTTGCTTTTTCTTCTTCACCTTTCTTTCAGTTAATAGACTTTCTGTTTGCACTTATATAGAAAAGAGAGAGAAAGAGAGAAAGAGAGAGTGAGAGAGAGGAAAGAACACGGAAATAAAATTCACCATGCATTTGTGTGTGTACGTTTTATTTTAGTTTTCTATATAATTTTTAAACTGAAATAATTTATATAAAGTTATTTTAATAAATATTAAAAAAATAGAAATATAAATTGAATTTTCCAAATGTTATTTCATCGTCGGATTTTTTTATCATTTTTTTATTTCGTCTACACTTCGAAAATGATTAAGTTGGTACGATGAAATAGAAATACTTTCTTCTCTCTTTCTCTCTCTTTCTCTCTCTTTCAATTCATTCGTTCGTTCCTGCCTTCTCGTAATATTATTCAAATTCAGAATTCTCACGGGACACCGTAGAGTGCGGTCGAATTGACTCAAATTAATGGAAATATTCTTGTGTGACATTTGAAGGATCCAATGGGAATGCTTATTAGATTTTCTACGTCTGTTCGTCTTACATTTCATTTCAAGAAGAAATTATTATCAATAAATAGAATTTTGCGCACAAAAATATAAGTAATGAAACATTTCGTACGGTGAAGCATCAATTAAATATATTTTTCGTATAAACGAATAATTGTAATAAATAATAATTGTCAATAATTGTAAGAAAAAGAAAATATTTTTGTGATCTCGGAGTACCCCGAAATGTGCGACTACTTAATCCGTCACTGGGTAGAAGGAACGAACGTAGTTTTCAGGAGGAAGGAATGACTGGAATATCAAACGAGCGATCCGTGTAATTCGTTTCCCTACGATCGAATTCACAGGATTTCGACAAATCTCGCACGAAATATCGTTAGCCTTGAACAAATCTTTTTTAGGGTACAAAAAAACTTTTACCCCTCGTCGTTTTATCATTTAACTTTTTACTTCTATAAACTAAAGAATAATAAATCAAAAAATATGTAAAAGTGTAAAGGAAAAAAAATAATCAACGATATTAAAAATAATTTACCATCGAACACACACTTATTCATTTTAATTAATTTATAACAATTGACGTGTAATAATTATTCGATTAATATAATTATTTAATACAGTTTTATTTTTTTTTTCATTAACAATTAATTAAATTAATTTAACTTCTATTTGTTTTAACTTTTATTCTCTTCTTTGCATGAAAATTCCTGGTTTCTAATTTTATTTTCTATCGTGCAGATTTATTTATTTAACTTCATTTAAATTATTATTATTATTATTACTATTATTATTAATTGTGTATTCCAGAAAGAGAATATGAAAATGATCGAACCATAAAGTCGAGTATTTTAAAAGTTCAAACTGTAGACATTTTTGAAATAGCGTAGTTGGAATAATAAATAGGATCACTCGAGTATTTGTGGCCTTGGTGTGAACGTTAAAAGGACTTCTTCCGTGATAGTTGGCAAGTTGGCAAGTTGGCAAGTACGATAAGGATATTAACATAAACGGTCTTTGGACGCGATCATGAAGAAGCTTGCTAGCATATTCTTAAGTACAGGAGATATCAACGCCATGCGTATACCATATACGTATTTTCTTTTCCCATAATTTAATGTCTCTTAAATATAATTATTATAATCAAAATCATAACACAATAATAATCTATACTATTTATTTAATAATTTAATATATATTATTTAAAAAATAATAAATAATTTCGATCGTTATCCTAGTTACGATTATTATCATCGTAATATTTAAATAAATTATAAAAATAATAATGATACACATATATATTAGTATAATTTGGATTAGATTAAAAATTATTTAACATCAGTGTGTATGTTTTATATTAAATATTATAATAATAGATTTTATAATTTATTTAATCATTGAATAAAACTTCACCACACAGGTACCATAGCTCGTTGAATAAAATTATTAATAAAAAAACAAATTTTCTTAAAAACCTAAATGAAAAATTATATTAAAACCTATCTAACACTTGGGCCCCTTTGGTTTTCCATCACTGAGTTAGCGTGAAATGAATAAATTACGTCAAATGACAACAAGGACACTGACATATCTAACATTTTCAAGGAAAGAGAAGATGGGAACCTTGTTTATCTGTTAAGTTTTATGTATGTTGTCTATTTGTTGACGAATAAAAAGGTAGTAAAAAAGGACAAAGCATGAAAGAAATATTATAGAAAGAAAGAAAGAAAGATAGAAAACACTTGTGGGAACTAAAAGATGAGG